>JANBPT010000204.1:0-56726 GCA_027575765.1 Tieghemiomyces parasiticus
GCCTGGTTAACTAGGGTGGAGTGGGGGAGGGGGTTTGAAAAGTAGACATGATGGATGGTTAAAAAAGCAAGCTGTGATGTCAAAAATGGTTCAATCCTAGAATGGTTTATACTAATCGACTCAGCATCATTGTCCCTCTTGGCTTTCATCTGAAACACTGCGATCTAAGACCTCCCACTTAAAATCCTCACGATATTTTGTAGCACCTATACAATATCTGTCCGCCGGCCACCTCAATAAACAGCAGACTGCCATATAACCCTTTATTACTATATTGTATTCACCCCATGTTCCACAACACCACAATGCAAAAAAAATATGGATATGTGACTCTGTAGGGAGATGGTAGTTAGTCATGAAGGGTTCCTGGTATGTTTGCCCTGGCCAATCGTAGGCGTTGAAATGTTGGTGCTTGTTCCTGTGTGGCGTTGCGGTGGCTTGCAGGGTTCTGCGGAACATTGGCTTTTGGATACCAACAATGTAAGCATTTTTACTATTTTTATCTCTTACTCTTTTCTTCCAATCAACCAAGATCCCAGCAAAACCCGACCCTCTATACATTTCCCGGATATATAAGCCTACGGACCTAACTACTAATGTCTTTATCTTAATTTTCTCTATTTTGCACGCATTGCAATAAACCACCCCTTGAGGGTCTTCCTTACCACATACATAATAATGGTATACTAAGATTTACCGTTTGTACTATTAATAGGAGAATAACATCATAGTCAGAGCTCCAACCGTCCTTGCCTTATCTTTTAGCTCTCTTCCACCAATTGCAACAGAGCATCCTATAATGTCCCAACTGCCACAGTTTAACTAATGCATTATATTATTAATTCAACTATGGGTCGGCTAGCGTCTAAGAAGGGGGTTACAAGGGTAGGGGAGAAAGTTAAGGGAAGGGTTGGCTACTGGTGCATCTGAGTGCTAGGAACTATCGAACAATACGAGGGGGGTATAGATGATAAAAGGGAGGAGGAATCTCAGGAAGGCTGGAGCTTCCGAAGCCATTGATGTTTTAGGTTTTTATGGATTTCGAGATGATAGCGAGGGGGGGGAAGGAAAAGGCAAGTGCAAGAAGGGAGGGATACTGGAAAGTGGAATATAATGAGTAAAGGGAAAAAAGGGGACGCAGGGACCCGATTGATTCGTGATTGAAGATTTCTTGATATAGACGTATCATTTGACCTGGAATTCCAGGTCCCTCTATTCGTCGAGGCGCGCCCTCCGTCTGCCGTGTGTGTATCAAATTCAAGGTCGACGGTGGTGTAATTGTGAGCGCCTCAGTGAGCCAGGGTAGAGGGCGTGGATACATTGACAGCGCACATTGGCGGGACCGTCCAAGGTCCAACCAAGCCTCGCCTGACCACTTGTGTCACACTTTCACACTCCTTCATCCACATTTGAACACTTCCCCTCTCCCCAACGCGTCAATGTGAAGGTGAACTTTTGCCGCCGCCCCAACATAGACTGTACAGTGAGCCAAGGTATTATTTTACTCATCCTAATTGTTATGGTCTATGGTGGTACGAGCAGGTTATATAAGGGACATGCAACCGCTCGCCAACAGTGCCTCGCCACCAACTCTCTTGCCTTCACTCTTCGTCACCTGCTCTCGTTGGCTTTACTTTTAGCTGTAATATCGCTCATACTTCTAGGCTCAACCTTGTCCTTCCTCGGCCTCCGACTTCCACTATGCGTATCTCTATCTACTCGGTACTTTCACTGTCGTTGATGGCCAAAGCCATGGGTCGTCCGGGTCTTAAGAGAAGTATCCCCACTTTCCGTTACAATACACAAGATGCTGTTGTACCCTTGGAGTCATTAGATAACGTCAATGCGTTTAATTTGAATGACGATGTTTTGTTTAATGTTGTTGACATGCTTCCTCCTGGCGATCGCAAGCAATTCGGTCTCGTTTCTCGCCAGTTCCATGGAGTTAGCCAGGAGCACAAACGTCATGACTTGCAAAAGGTAAGCTAATCAGGATAGCAGATCAAATTACCCCCAGCAGAGGGTGCCTTACAAGACGCTTTAACTTTCCAGGTCCTCAACCTTGCACCAGAACGATGGGAGGTAACCGTAGGCGTTCTTTTGATATCGCCATTCTGACCCCCTTTAATCAATAGGAACGAACCCCCTGTGAGGTCCTTCGGGTTTAGTTGGGCAATTACTAACCAGATATACCACTGTTTCCTCCTTTATTGCTATCCCGTGCGAAAGATCATCAGGTCTATTCGCGATGACCTAGATAAAGTTTCGTTTGTGAATGTTAAACATACCAGTTCCAAGCTAACGGTTGCGAAAAATAAGGTTCGGACTGCAGAGTCTGAGGTCGAGGAGGCTCAAAGAGCGGTTCAGCAGGCACCTGACGTCTTTGATGAGCTAAATAACGAATATCATAAGGCCCTAGAGGACCTGATTGACGCCCAGAAAGCCATATCGACCAAGGATCGGGTAGCGTCGCAGAATAGTATCAATTCCGGACTGGCTAAGCTAAGCGAATTACGCCAGGATATGCGTAGTGCGAAAGAAGCTCTCGCTAACGCGGAGCGCCAATGCAGCGAGGCACAGAATAATCTTAAGCGGCAGATCACTGAGCTCGAGAGGGCCAACGATGAGCATGCTAAATGTCTGGAAATATACAGACCACTCTTCGTGGCCTTCACCCGTCACACTTCGCAACTGGCAATAATCTTCCGACCGTTTTCTCAAGCCTGGTTGCTCAACGAAGCCCGTCTTCTCAAAAGTCCATCAATTTTGGTCAAACTCGGCCTGGATGACGCAGACAGCCAGGAGTTAAAACAATACAACGGGGATACTTATAAGGATCGCCGCTATTATAACCTCGGGCACCTCCGCGGGGAAATCCAGAATTATCTCAAAGAATCCGGGCTAAGCATGACCACCGCCACGTTATCCTCGGCCGGGTCCTCCGTGGGAACCAGCACTGGTTTAGTGTCCCTCCTGTCAAGACAACATCCGACCCAGCGTGTCACGTTCGAGGACTTACTGAGATCATCCTATTCAGACATCTACGAGTCGATCACCCAGTTTGACGACGATCACCTCGGGCTGTTAATTCGCATGGTATTGGAACGTCAAAGTGCACTGTATACGCTATCCAAGTATACAGATCAGAGAAATCCTTTACTGGGGGTAACTGATCATAGGTATTTCAGTGGGCCCAATGATGACGACGGTAACAAATTATATTGGGCAGGGGATCTGACCGTGGCCCTCGTCACTTTACGCTTCCTTCATAGCCCTACTGCCATCGACCCAAAGTCAAAGCTTTTCGAAACTTTGAGTGACTATAAGCTGACCTTTCAGATTGTCCGGGCGCATATCTGGGCCATTGGGACGGAGTTGGATATTCCCGATGTCGATTTTCTGGTGACAGACGTGGGTAAAGCAGAGTACTCACGAATTAAGAGCTGCGCAAGCGATCTAGGCTGGAAAAAAGCCAAAAAAGTAGCTTACTCCCGCGCTTCATCAGATTCTGAATCATGTTCTGGTCACTTCTACACCGCTTCGCCCATCCGTTTGGGCCCTAACCAGTCCCTCATTGTCCAGGTGGTCAGTATTGACAAGCAGAAGGCTAAGGTTTAGGAAATAGCAAAGTAGCCCAGCATTCGGTTGTCCAGCTGGAACAAGAAAATTATACTTAAAATACCATTATTACAAAACATTCATGTACGGTTGGAACGGGAGGTGCCCTTGTAACGGATGAGTAGGGGTGAACTATAGAGTAAATTGTTTATTTATTTCAAGCACGATCTTAACTCCTCGGGCTGAGGGTTGTTGGAGTTTAAGTACGTGTCGTTAGTCAACCACAGGACCGTTCATTGTCTGGGAGGGGAAGTAGGTCGTCCGCGGGTTGGATTCGAGTTTTAGGGATCGCTTATGTGTCTTCCTAATGCGCCGCCGCCTACATGATCAACATGGAAGGCGGTAGTCCTTTCCCGATGAGGCGGCCGCCACGTTCCAGTTGCACCCCGCCACTTCCTACCCCCTTTAGGTCGACGGACTGCAGAGTACCGCAGATGAGGAGGTATGTTATGCCCCTTCCGCATGAGTATAGTGGCAGCGCACAGCTACGACAACCGTGTTCTCTCTTCATCTCATCCGGATAAGTCCCCAACACCTTTTAAAGACTGAGCAGCAGATCCTTTCATATTAGTATTCAAGCACTTACTACCCTTCTTCCTTTATTATCGTTTTCACATTAACCATATTTATTATTCTGACGCATAAGCCTGAGTCTATAGAGGACACATACCGGTACCTGGACAACGCTATTGCTGTCAGTATTACCCGGTACAGCCCCGTAAAGCGTGAGCCTTCTAACGCCCTCCCTTTGTAGCATGTGAACGTAGCGCAAGATGGGTGACTGTGGCAGTCCCTTCATTTGACGCCGTCTTTCATAGCGGGAAGGCTGAAAAGCATACCATTGTTGCAGCCGTGCGTCGGGGTTACTAGTGGTCTGTTTAATCGGGGGCCTACGTCCGATACCCCATAACAATGAGTGAGGAGTAAAAGGAAGGTTCGAGCGAGTTTGAAGGCTATATATATCATTTAAGACCTATTTAGCCTGGGCCAGCTGCTGGACGTAGGCGATCAGGGCCCGGGTGGGACGACCTGGAAGACGGGAGATCAGGGAGAGTGCAAGTGGGGAGCGGACACAGTGTTAATGTCAAGGATGGATGGGCAGCGGGAAATCAGAATACTGGTTCGCCTGTCTTGGATTATGAATTGGCGAACTTGCAGAAAAAAACGAAGCGACTTACCACTCATGCCATCGTGGTTGTACCCGTTACCGGCCTTGGAAGACATGACCCCGGCAATGTCCAGGTGAGCATAATGTACGGGCGCCCCCGAGGACTCAACACGCAGAGTACGGTCCTCGGCGGCGGCGTCATCCTCACCGTCCGAACGCACAGGCTCACCGACAAACTCGCGCAAGAACATGGCAGCGGTGCAGGACCCCGCGCCGCGGCTGGCCGAGAGGTTGGCCAGATCAGCTACGCGTGACTTGCGCATCACCTCGCGGTACTCAGGGTGCATCGGCATGCGCCAGAGCAGTTCGTGCTGAGCGTTTCCGGCGCGATTGAGGGCAGACCACAGAGTGTCCGAATTGGTGAACACGCCAGTGTACGTCGACCCGAGCGCAACCGCCATGGCGCCTGTGAGGGTGGCCACGTCAAGCAACACACTAGGGCGGTGCACGGTACTCACGTAGTAGAGGGCGTCGGCCAGGATGAGCCGACCCTCAGCGTCGGTGTTGAGTACCTCTACGGTCTGGCCGTTCATAGCCGTCAGCACGTCGCCAGGTTTGACGGCCCGGCCGCCAGGCATGTTCTCGCACAGCGGGATGGCGCACACGACGTTGATGGGCATGCGCAGGCTGGCGATACCATACAGAGTGGCGGCCACGCAGGCCGCACCACCCATGTCGGCTTTCATGTCCTCCATGCCCTGCCAGGGCTTAATGTCGATACCACCCGTATCGAAAGTGACCCCTTTGCCCACTAGCCCGAGTGTGGGGGCCCCGGCACCGGCGCCGCGGTAGTGGATCTCCAGGAAGCGCGCAGGCTCGGCCGAACCCTGGGCGACCCCCAGGAAGAGGCCCATCTTCTGGGCGACGGCCCAGTCCGTATCGTGGGCTGTGACAGTGACGTTGGCCAGCGGGCCTAGGTGAGTCTCCACCTCGGCGGCGAAGGCACTCGGGGTCATGAGGTTGGCTGGGGTATCCATCCAGCGACGGGCGAGGTTCTGGGCCTCCCCGTACACCCAGCCGCGTTCCCAGGCCTCAGTGGCGGCCTCTTCCGACAGCTGGCGACCGGCAAGCGTGACCGGAAACACAGCAGGAGCCGCACTCGGTTTCGCCACGGTCTTGGCGTAGGTTGGATCAAACAGGGCCAGGGACGCGGCGGCTGCGGCGGCGGCGATGTGCGCCTCAGGGACGGCCACGCCGATCCGCTTGGATCCCTGGCTGCGCAGGGACTTGACGGCGGAGGCGACCTGGCGGGTATTTACAAACCGGCACCCAATGCAGAAGGAAAGGGGCGGTGTGTTAGCGCGTGCAGCGAATGCTACGAAGGGAGGGAAGGGTGACGGTCGCTTCTCGCATTGGGAATAGCTGGGGTGATTATAAAGTGGCGCACACTTACCGAGACGCGAGTCTTTTCATCAAGTTCGGCCGGAGTCTGTTCGCGGGCCTCGGGCGCCTGACCAGTTCCGACCAGCGCCACCCGGCGCAGGTCGGCGAGGGCCGGGACATCTGGGTACAGTATATGGCACTCGTTCAGTTTACCTTTGCTGCCGGCGGCGGCAGCCTGGGTGCCCAGCTGCTGACCCAGCGGGTCTGGGAGCAGGGTGGTCAGGCGCTCCCGCAGATCGGTTCCCTGGTGAACGGGGATCACCAGGCTGTCAAACGACGGCCGGGGCGACAGGCGACCGGTCGCTGATGAGAGGTGGCGAGCCGGAGGGGTCAGAGAGCGTACAAGATTCTGCATCGGTGCAAATCGTCGCTATGTATGGCGAAAGGATTGCCAGGAAGGGATGGAAGCTGAGAGGTGATCAGTCGAAATGGCAGGAGACGATATGCGTATAGAGTGCGCAAGTGAACCGGGACTGAAGAAAAGTCACGGGGTGTAAAGGGCATAATTGACCACGCAAAGGGCGACAGGGGCCATCAGGGAGAGTATGAAGGGGGACGAAGGGGGGGGGCGATAGGCCACAGTACCGCCAAGGGAACGCAAAGGCTATGAGGTCGACCGCAGTCCCAATGTAGTCAATCATCGAATCCTGGGTATATTGGCTGCCTACATCAGCGGATGTTAGAGTGGGATCAGTGGGGGGGAGGGGCGGGCGACCAGCTTTAGTCGTTCCATACCCTCCTTACCAGCCGCCTGCGGCCTTCATATTTACGAGATACCTTCCAAGCTATCAAATAGGGCATCCTAGGGCTATTTGCTTGATACTTTATTGCAAAATGCAAACTCCAAAGCGTCGGAGGTAGAACGGGGGGTTGGGTAGTTCAGTAGAGAAACCCCGCAAGGACGGATAATAGGCTAAGAGATAGGGTAGAACGACCCCTACTTTCACCTAAACACCTCCCCACTACCACTACTTTTGCTTGCGATCGAACCCGGCCGCCTTGTGCAAGCTGCGCCCCAGGTTATCCGGTCGCTTGACCTGATAAATGCGCACGATCCAGTGGCTAGAGGTCATGGCCTCGTCCAACGTATCAAGCTGGATAGGTTTCGAAGGGGCCCGAGAATTGCGGACGCGATCGGTGGCCTGGCCCTGGAGGGCCTCGTTGAAGCGGTAGTAGGACAGCTTGTACATGAGGCTGTCGCGCATGGCCGGCGAGGCGTTGTCGTCAGTGCGGTATTCGCCGTTCGACGTGAAGAAGGAGCTCTCCTGGACCTCCTGGGGGTACACGCCCTGCGCGATCCGGATCATCCACAAAAACTTGTTGAGGTCGTCGCCGGAGTAGCCGACCAGGCCGCCAAACACGACCAGCACGTAATCCACGTCGAGCTGGCGTAGCACCCCGTAGGCCGTATCCTCATTGGAGGCCAGCACTTTACCCACGGTGGCGATGTGGGTGTTGTTCCAGGTATTATTGTCGACCAGTACGGTGCGGTTGGAGAAGCCCGTGATCTGGTAGCCGTAGTCCCACCAGGACAGGATCTTGGCATCAGGTGCCGTGTTCTTGCGCAGCCAGTAGTAGGCGTCGCGGAAGTCGTCAATGATCAGGTTGCTCCCGTCGGGGCGGCGTGAGGCCAACACCACGGACGGTGACGAGTAGGCCTCGGAAGTTACCCAGGTGGAGTGGAACATAAACACTACGATCACGCCAAACAGGGAGCCCAGGACCGCCAGCTGGGCCAGACCGCCACGGCGGCTGGGGGCGGGGGTCGCGGGGGCGGGATCCAGGGAGGGGCGTACCCGGGCCGCTCCGTAGGCCCGCAGGAGGTGGGCCATGGCGATACCACCGGACACGCACACCACGGGGGTCAGGGTCAAGACGAGCCGCACCATGACGCCGGCGAAATAGGAAGCGAAGAGGGCGTAGATGACCACGAAGAGCTCCGAGTCGCGGAGGCGGGAGAAGCAAAAGTAGATCCCAGCCGGAAACAGCACCATCAGCAACTGCAGGTCGAAGAAAAGGGAGGACCAAGCGGTAGGCTGGTGCTCCGACACGGAGGCGATGATCGGGATGTGCTTCTTGGCGTAGCCCGTGTCCCAGAGCGAGTAAAAGCGGCCGTTCCAGGGCGAGATAAGGCCCACGGTGGTGAGACCTACAAACACAGTTACCAGGACGGCGACGCCACCAACCACCAGCAGACGGAGCAGGGCACGGAACTGGTCGGCAGGCAGGTACCCACGCACGAGCTGGGCGAAGGCCATGACCTGCATCAAGCCGAAGGTGCCCAGGGAGGCCATGTGCTCGCTGGTGCTGGTGGGCTGGAACCCTACGAAAGGGATCTGCATGGCGGCCAAAGTGCCCACCGCGTAGAAGGTACAGTAGGCCACGTAGAGGCGGTTGGTGAAGCGACCCATCAGGGTAAGCACGCAAGCGTGTAGCGGCACCATGTTGATGATGAAAACGTAGCCGCCCCAGGTGGCCACCATGTAAAAGTAGACCAAGGCAGCGGAGACGGCGTAGAGGGCAGAGCCTGTGCGCACGGCACGTAGCCACAGATAGAAGCAGAGCATGAGAATGAAGATGGCGATACCTTCGTAGTCGTATGCGCCGGCCACGGAGCGCGAAATGTAGCCCGGGGCGACGGCGATGAAGAGGGCGGCGAACAGGCCGGCGGTGGCGTTGCACACCTCGCGGGTGAAGAGGTAGGTGGCCAGGGCGGTGAGGCCCGAGAACATGGGGGCTATCATGACGCAGATGTCACGGATGCTGACCGGGTAGTTGAGGGCGTGGAGTACACGATGCATGGCGGTAGCGGTGACCATCAGGCCTGGGTAGACGGTGCCGCCCACCACGCGACCCAACGGGTACCACGAACGCTCGTCGAACCAGTTCCAGAAGGCATACAGGCCGTGCTTTGCCATGTACTGGGTGGAGCGGTAGTTAAACCATGGGTCAAACTCATGGATGATGGACTCGAAGCGGATGACGGAGAAGAGGCGCGACGAGAAGCCGATGGCGGCGATCAGCAGCAGGATGCTGACGCGGAGCAGCGGCAGCGTCTTGGTCAGGGTCGACACGCCACCGGCCGATGCAGCGGGGGGCGAGGCAGACATGGCGGCTGAGGATGGGCAGGTAACGAAACGGGAGGAAGGGGAGCCGGACCAAAAATACTGACGGTGGCAGAGAAGACGACTCACCTGATGAAGGACCAACGGGTAAGCGACGGGCAAGCCTGGAGGGTTTATCTGGCGGCCGTGCGGGGGAGAGGCTGGGTTAGATCGAGGAACGCTGGCTAACGACCAGGCACCACAGGCCCCTCACCCCAAGCCATGGCCAGAGCAGAGGGTGAAGCGGAAGAGTGAATAGTAGGGGCCCGTTGAGTGGATCCCTGGACAAGGGAATGGGTCACAACCGACAGTAAGGTGTTTGGTCGTCACCACCACCGCCACTGCGTTTGTCGTATGCCGCGTGGTCGGGTGGTTGATAGGGAGGACACCGATGATAGTAGGCTGCGAGTCCGAGAGGCCGACCAAGGTTAGCTTGGACTTGGTTGCCCAGCATTGAACTTGGCGCGGACCTTCACCGGTTGCCAATAGGTACCGAACTGCTGACCTTAAGGGACAAGTCACCTACTACTCGCCCCGTCACTCAACCTGGTAGATCGACCGTTTGGAGTGCTAATAGCCTCGGGCGATGCAACTGTAGCTTGAGGTTGTTGTTTTTTAGCCGCCACTATGGCCTTAATGTATTGTACACGGTGTCGGACGACTACTGTATTGTGCAGAGGTGGTCGCATAGCGGCAGAGTTGGTTTTACGCCTGCTGAGATTGAGAATTGTGCGCTACCCACTTGCCAACTGCGCGTCTTGGTGACATCAACAGCAACAGGCGTAACGCAGGATCCACCAGTTCTGGCGCAAAATGCGACGACGCATACCGGCTGGCCACAGTCGGTGCAAACAACGCGTCACCCAAGTCCTCGAGCTGCACCGACAGTGCCAGGTAAACGCTACTTGCCATACCAGCCTAGGCCAATGCCATTGATGACTGGGCTGATAACTGATGGGGGATAATATTCACCACCATTGATGATGATTGTGGTCGGAATAATCGCCGACTTATGGTCACAGCCTCAACAGTGACCTCTCACCTGGACTCGGAATGATCACGCTAAGCTAAGTCCATCGAAGTCGCCTGCACCGTTTGAGGCATTATCCTACGATGAGTCTTCCTTAGGATAGCATGCTTCATTGTCCTCTGGTCTCCTTCCTGCTGCGATGTTTCCCTACTGATTTTTCTACGATATATTCATCACTGCTACCACTTTACGTCAACCGTTGGAAGTCAAGGCCAGAATGGATATATTGGGTTAGGTAGAGCTTTAATGAAGACGAGCTCCCCTATGGGGGGCCAACAAGGCCAAACGTTTGCCAGGTGTAGAATACTAGAAGACGTGTGGTAGAGGAGGGCATGGGACACCGTGAAGACAAGTGAAATAGAAATGATGAAAACAAATGGATACTGACGAGAAAGAGTGAGGTTGAGGTCTTCCCCGGCCCCTTTTTTAGGTCCTCTGGGGAACGTTGTAGTCTATCCTGACCGGGTGGGCCTGGATACCGGTGAGTCACAATAGTTGGGGACAGGGGGTGACCTTCAGGAGGTCGGATCCTTGAGACCACCTCCTGAGTCCCGCTGCCACAGTATAGTATCTGTCCACCGATCGCCTCAATAAACGAGAGACTTCCCTATAACCCTTTACTTTTATATCGTATTCTCAACCCCCGTGTATTACTACACCACCATCCTCTTGAGCCTCCGGGCCAATGGCGAGACTCCGAAGTGATTCCAGGGTGCAATGTCCCAGGATGATGGTGTTGGTGATCTGGCGCCTACCAAGGCTGCAAAGCGCAAGACCACTACTACTACTGACCAGAATCCACGGGTGAAATGCCAGAACAAAGGCTGTTCCCCACCAGATCCATAAAGCACTTTCTGGCCCTGTTATCGCAGGGCTAAGCTATGACAAAAGCAAGGTACTCGGGCCACTCTCTATTCAGTGTAATGGAGGGGAGGCACCTTAAAGGTGAGTCGGCTGGACAGAGAAGCCTCATATAAGAAATGGATGGAATAACTGCAGCCTGCTGTGGGACAGCGTACCAATAGGCTCGACCTTTGGCCATTCTGTTAAAATTTTTCACTGTGCCGTATGTTTATTAATGTAAACGCACTTGCAAACGGCTCGGCTCGTTAAACGCAAAATTTGCCTCCATCAAAAGCCAAATTCACGGGACTCGTGCCAGAAATACTACACACTGGTGGCGTGCTATCCATCGCATGGTGCAAACTCGTTTGCAAATAATAGTATATGACTACAGGGCCGCCTGCCAAATTGTAATCTGAATTGAAATAAACGATACTTCTCCTGAGGCAATGCAGCGACCTTTCCTACCCCTGTCTCCTAATTGGTGGCGAGGACGTGGTTTTTACTTGAATGGCGTAGGACCCCGGGACGTGGGGATCGTAATGAGCACGAAATAACAGAGAGCATGATTTTAATAATGAAGAAATGGCCTTGCATGGCCGGGGTAGGCCTCTATATAGGGCCTGCCGACACCGTAAGGTACTTTGTGGTATTGGTTTACCGGACGAGGTCATGCCTCGCAACTACAGTTTGACTCAGGATGTGACCAACTGTATTGGGCTCATACGGCAAAAATGAAACGCCGCTGGGGGCTTGAATTACTGTCAACGGAGAGCGGTTGATGAATAGATTCGGATAGGCCGCATAGCAATGCTAGACCCATTAGTATAAAATAGGCGACTGCTCCATATCGCAGACAAAGGCATCGAGGTTGATGTTGAGACTAGGCCACTATAGTCTACCAAAGCCATAAGAGGAAACTCCACCGATGATATGGTAACTCCAAGGACGGGGGGGAGAAAACTGTCCGGGATCCAGGTGCCTGTTGGTCTACAACAATATACTAATTTTGGCACGTGCAGCCAGTTAAGAAGTTGCCGATCCTGGTGCTAAATTTTCTAGGCTTTGGAGTCGCATATCTACAGCTTTGGCGGCCAGGGCTCTAGTGGGTAGGTAATGTAAGGGTAACGTGTATAACGGAAAAAGGAATACGCCCGTGGTTCCGTAAAGTGGTGAGCTTTTAACATAGTTTTTCTGTGCGGGGGTATGGCCCTGACCGAACAGCGAGCATCTGTTGAAATCGTTTCGTATGGGGACAGTACGGTACTTACTTGCGTCGCTTGGCGTCGGGGTCCTCGGCGTCCGTCACGTCAACCACGATTTCCGGGGCCGTCGATGCGTCCTGCGATCCGACAGCCAACGGTTGGTAGGCCGGCAGCGGCCGAAGGAGGCGGAGCGCCACGAAGAGATGGAAGACGTGACCTGCGACCCAGGCAATGGGAGGTCTACGGGGATAGGGGTATAGGAGGGGAGAAAGCAATTAGGTGGCGCTCAAGCGAACAGCACCCGGGGGGGGGTAAAATAGGGCCGCGGCGCAAGGGAAGGGAGGACACTTACTGCACCCAGTCGGGGAAGAAAGTGGCAAAGGCAAACGCGTCGCTATAGTCGCCTTGCACCCCGTTATGGTCTTTAACGAAGCGGAGGTAAAGCCAGGAGGCGAAGGTCCCAGCGATAAGTAAATAGAGGTACGGGTACGACTGTGTCAACAATAGTACGATTCCTACCACCGTTGCGTAGATCAGCGTCAGATACTGGCGTGGTAAGGGTGGGTAGAGAGGAGCGGAACGTGCCGATACAGTATGGAGAAAGGGGTTAGAATCGAAGTCGAAGGCTCGAGGTCGCCCTCCTCCTCCCAAAAAAAAGGCGGTGTAGCGTGGAGTGGGCGCGAGCTGACTGAGGCTAACAATGTTAGTTTGTTTACCTTGACCCGGAAGGACAGCATAGGATGATAGAGGGTGACCCGGTGCTCAGGGATGGACTGCTTGAGGGCCACCGTAAACCCGCTCACCAGGCCAAACTCCCCATTGATGCAGACATCGTATAGATAGCCAATATTGCGCGAGCCGGCAAAGATGAACACGTAGATGAGGAAGGTGCTGGCCACGGCGGCTAGGTTCACGACCGCAATGAACTTGGCAAACTCCAGCCACCCCCAGCGCTTTTCGAGATAGGTGCCTACGAGCGTGAGGATGACCAGGTGACTGAGGAGCTGATATTCCATAGGGACCGGGTCAAGGTGAGAAAGAGCGGTTAGCAGGGTCATCTTTGGGATGGGTGTTGGCTGGGCAGGTGCGAGCAGGGCTGGCCGTTGGGACTACTCGAATTACGGTACCATGGGGACTCACCAGGAGAGCGTTGGTCTCGATCCAACCTGTGAGGACGAGGGTCCATGGTCGAGTAAGTATCCTGGAAAAGGATGCCAGTAGAGGTGGGCGAGCGCCCCTGAATTGGCAGAGTTAATATCGGTGGGCTCGGCGATCGCGAAGGCAGTAGAGAACGATAGGGCCAAAGCGGGGGCGGTTTAAGCCGCTCTGGGCCCAGAGGTGGGGGGAGTCATAACTTACAGACCGGGATACAAGACCAAGTAAGACTTGACGGTCTCTATCGTTAGAAGAGCATCACGAGTTGGAGCGTCGTCCTGGCCGCTGACAGGGGTGGAGTGCTGGTACAATTGCGCGACGAGAACTGTCAGGGACAGGCCCAGCGTCGTCAGTACCGCGGACTTAGTCACGACCGGTAGGTGTCGGAGGCTATAGAGGACCGTGTTGGCCATGCGATGCGCGGAGGTGAGGGGTAGATGAGGTGCGGCCGCAACACGAAGCGGTGATAAAGGTACAAGGTACAATGCCGAAGGGGTGGAGGGATGCCAGACACAACGCCATTCCAGGTGGTTGGAGGTGGCGCGGCAAGCCTGTGGTGGTCCCATATAATGGAGTGAAAGGGTGGCTGATAGAGAGAGGCAATCGGACCGTCCCCATTGAATACGTAGAGCCTTGAGCCTGGGCACTGGTCGACACGTGACTTACCGATGTGTCCTCCTCCACTAACGGGTATGGCCAGTAGGATAGTTAGCAATAGAGGGCGCTAATTAGAGGCGATCGTACGGAGTATCCCATGGTGAACCTTCTTTCACCCCCTTCAACGCCGTTGCCCGATACAAGGATCAAATTGGGTGACATTGGGCAGATAATCGCGTTACTGCCCATCGTTTAATTTACGCCCATCAGCACAAATATGTGGTTCCTATCCGCACGCCTGCTGATTAATGAATAACCGCTCCGCCAGGGACTTTCCGGTGCGCGGCAAGGGCGAGGTAAGGTCCCACTTCCTTGTGGGTCCCCACCCTACCTTACGCCTTTCTTCCATCAGTCCGTCCGCCGTCAATAGCTTTATTTCTCAAGACAGGCGTCGTATGTTGGATATTATACACAGAAATGTGACAGGCGAACGGGGCAATCATTGGGCCACCGTTACATGACCGACGGCTAAAAATAATACGTTGACGCGCCAGCATCCCCAGAGATGGCTCTTGGATATTATGGGCGAGGTTTGTAGCGCAGGCAGGCGTCACGCAGATTCTTGATAAAAGCTGGCACTCCGGCCTTGATGACCCAGTTTACAAGGAAGGCAGGAATGTTGCCGTCTGGGTCCTCGAAATAGTGCATCAGTACCTGACAACCAGGGCTGGACGGAAGGGACGCTAAAACCAGGGCCTGGAAGTACTGCTGGATCCGAGTGCTGCCCTTCAGCGGCGGGGGGTCCTGGGTGTGTGGATCGCGATACTGGCCGGGTAGCCCAGAATAGTTACCCTCGACAGTAAGGGACGCACCCAGGGTCACATAGACGGGACGCCCTGTGGTGTCCTCGGTAGTGTGTTTGGCAATCCGGTAGATGTACTCACGGTTCGTCAAGGGAAAGGGATACTTGACGGCGTAAGAGAACTGGCCGTGGCCCAGATCGGTATGTCGCAGCATGTTGATATCCCAGCTCTTACGGTAGTCAAGGTCGGTGTAGACCCGGTCCAGGGTGCGGGCATCCACGTCGGCAAACACGCCAATCACTTTGTATTCGTACAGAACGCCGTCGGCCGCAGGGGTCACCGAGGGGGGCGTCGTCGTCGAAGTCGCAAGGTCAATAAGAGTGTCGTCCGTAGCGGTGGCTAACTGATCAACCACGAGACCGTATGGGTTAGCGCCCGTGTAGGGACGACGGTAAAACTGAAACTGGTGCAGGTCCCGGAAGGGTTCCCAGCCCTCCAGGTCGGGGCCGGCCAGCTCCGCCGTGAGCGACTTGAAGATGGGATGTGTAGCCGGGAAGGTGGCCATGTGGTATGTGTGTGAAATGTGCGACGAGGGAGATAGGAACGGCAAACACTCCTCAAAAAAACGAGATGGGGGCGGTGAAAATCGGTAAATGAGTGATGCGACGAGGGAGGGTATTTCCCAGCGCCGAGCCGAGTGCCCCAAGGACAGTTTTCAACCCCCAGGTGAGCCGTCCCGGCCGTTGGTTTCTGCACCTCGCAGTATCCCTGGCTACTTTTTATTGACCCTCCCCCCTCCTTCACCGTACCGCCCACTGGCTGGCATTGAAGGACCGATTATCACCACCACTCAAGTATCTTGGTGGTAGTGGTGTTTTTTTTTTGAAAGGAAGGGGGGAAGAGGTGCAATGACTACTGTCTGCCCATTCCATACACTATGTCGGGTGTGATAAATATATAATGTTTATGAATTGATATGGGATAAGAGTGTGTCATGTACAAGTGAACCCAGAGGGCCACACAATGGCTAGATGCAGCGCCAGTTCTCTCACTGGCGGCCATTGAAATGGGAACCAATAGGATTGATTAGAGTGTGACGGCGACACTCTCGCTGTTGAATTTGACCTTGAAGTGATCGGTCGGTGGCCGCGCAGAGGCACCCAGGACGCGGTATTTGATCGACCGGTGGTTCGTGGCCCGGTGGCAGTTGGCAGGGTTCTGGGGGTCCTCGGCGCACCGGCGTTGCAGGCGGTGAGTGAGTTGCGGATAGTGGCCCTGGAGGTGCACGTTATCCGTGCTCGGCTTCGCAGTAGCATGTGGCGTGGTTAGGACGACAAGGCACAGGATGAGGCAGCTGGTAGGGAACAACATGGTGGAGTGCAAAGAAAGGGGCGGTGAGCAAGCAGGAAGTGATCGAATGATGGTGGTAGTGATGATGTTGGGTTTAGGAAAGGCCGACAGACCCGGTCCCTTTTATAGTTAATGCCGGCGCGGGCGCCCTTTCAGCTCGGGCCGCGTCCGTTCGGCCTCATCCGCCTGTAATCATAGCGCAGATGCGCAGGGACACAGAAGAGAGGGAGAGTGGTGGTCCATGGTCACCCGTGCTTCGTCTACCGGGACGCACGCGCGCGTCTTCTCTGATCCATTTTCTTTGGCGGACGGACGAGGTCCCCCTCCCATACTCGCTGGCGTTGACGGGCCTCCCGATGGACAATGGATAGAGCAGGGGGGGCGAGAAAAGCGTCGCTGCTTTGTACGGTACGATCTTAGTCTTGGTCTATTCCCTCACCCCTTTGCTCCACGGCAGGTGTGGAATGGCGCTGTGCCAGGAGCGGGGAGCCTTTACGTGACCAGCGAATAGGAAGAGGGAGAGAGACGACGACAGAGTACAAAGAGTGAGATTTGCCCTGGACAAAGCTGTTGGTGCCATATCGGCAAAGTCTTTGCATGGAGGGGGATACACAAAGGATTCCTTCGACCCACAAAGACGATGGGGACGGCGGGTGAGTAGTGGAGAGAGCCTGATACCATTTTTCATTGGCAACAGGGTTTCAAGGATGGTGGCGGCCGGCCGGGCGTCATTACAACCACGAACGGCGGTACAACCGTCGGATTTTATTTACAGACAAGGCAGGATAAGGAGCAGATATAGGGGTCTAGACGCAGTCCAGGTCGGGTGAGGTTGGACAGGAGGGCGGTGCCACGGGCACCGGTCGTTCGAGAGGCGGGAGACAGTAGGCGAGAGCGAGAAACATGGTGACCCAACTGCAACAGTTGAAGATGGACATGGCCAGCTCAATCTTTTCCTGGTAACAAACGTTGCCTATGCCGCCGAGGTTCGCAGTCAATGCGGCTGAAAGGGCCGTGCGACGACCAGTGGTTGGAGTGGGCACCAGGCTGAGCAGCTCGGTGCAGTCCACCATGCCACTGTGCAGATACAGAAGGGCACATACGGTTAGCCAGACCAGCACCATAGCGTAGCAGAACGCCGTCCGCATGCGGTGGATGGCCCAGTCCCACTTGAGGAGCATCCGGCTCAGGCCGTGGGCCAAGGTATGTACGGGGGCATCTCCAGGTGAGGCCAGACAGGTCATATCGACACGGTGGGCGATCCGCTTGCGAACGATCCGGTGCCAGTGGCCGTCGATTTGGACGTACCAGCGGCGAACGTAGCACACCGCGAAGAGGAAGAGAGTCGAACTACAGACTGAGCAAAAGAAGTTGCCGACAATGCCCACGTATAGCACGGGGTGTGTGTAGCGGAGCAGCGTACCGTCCGACGTATCGGTGAATAAGACATCGTACACCGGGTCGTTGGCACGCAGCATGGACAGGATAACGATGGATATCACAAGTTGGATGGGGCACAGAAAGATCTGGAAGACGCTGAAAAAACCGACGAAGTGCATCGTGACTCGAAAGGAAAGGGAGAGGTATCGTAATGGGAAGGGTTAGAGAGGAGCCCCGGGGGCATCCGGATCCCAGGGAGAAATGGCAATAATCGTAAAGGTCTAAACGGAGGAGGGCACTGTGGCAGACTAGCGAGCTGGGCGGTACAATGGCCGGGCTAAGTCATGGCCTCATCGATGAGCAGGAAACCATGAGAAGACGATGGCGAACATGGACGGGTGGCAGTCCAAGACGAAAGCGTCGGCGCCACATACGATTAAATAGGATCCGCCCAGCTGTGCCATGGCAGGCCGGTAGAGGAGAAACAAGACCCATGGAGAGATGGCACCGGCGGGGGACAGTGACTTTGGTCAGCTGGAGGGAAAAGCAGGAGGATTCGCAAACCACGGAAGGTCACCACGAAGTATCAGGAGAGAATGTCGGAAATTCTGCGGTGTGCTGTGCAGAAGGTGGCACCTGTAGTGGGTGTGTGAATACTGTGCGAGCGTGGCACGGCGACACCTTGACAACCACGGCAACTGATATGAACGGATGGACGCCTAAGGTGGTCGCTGCCAAAACGCCAACAGCCTAGGCATGGAGACCCCAGCATGGTCCGGCCACGGTGTACGCTACCATGTGCGGAGGGCACCCACGGCACGGCGAACCCCCCACCGTAGCTTCCAACGGCCCATCTCCGCCGCGAGCAAGGGGAATACTGTCTTCGTTGACAGGCCGCGATCAGCCGGCCACGCCGCCAGGATGACGACGAGGCCATGCTTTCCCCTGAGCAGTGTGGCAGGTCGTCCCTACCACCCAATGGCTAAAGGTCCGGTCCGTGGGATCCTCAGGTCGAGGTCGCGGTGAGCGACCCCCAGTGGTCGAGGGCCAAGCCTGTCGCTTACGGTAGCGCCGGCATCACATGGCTCGTAGCTAGCCGCTTCAGGGGAGCGTCAACCCACCCCCCAACTCGCTGCACCCACGTACGCCTTTTATGACGGGCCTGCATTTCGACATCCCCCATTGTCCGCACTCATCGCATTCCCATTTTCCCTTGCGCCTGCAGGCTTGCCATGTCTACCCCGAACGCCCTCGCCCATGTGGACCACCAACGGTTGGCCACCCTCGCCGCTACATTAAGAGAGCGACCGGCGATTAAACTGGACTCCTCACCAACACTGCCCCGACGGGCCAGTGTGGCCATTATCCTGCGCTTGCATGCCCCCGCCGGTATCTCCCCTGCTCCACGGACCACCCCAACGACGCTTGCGAGTCTCCTTAATGGCAAGTAACCTCGTCCAGGGGCAGGCTTGCTGTCGCGCAATTATGACAGGGCACCGCCAAACGGCGAAGGTGACCACCCCGCTCCCTCTGCTGGCTCCCGAACAACAACTTTTTAGACCCTGATCGGCTGACCTCGCTCCCTTAATAACTTCTCACTCACTGGAGTGCTCTATACAGACCCCGGCATTACCCAGCACCAACTCGAGGTGCTGTTTATCGAGCGGGCCATTTCGACCCGGGACCGCTGGTCGGGCCAGGTAAGGCTGGTTGGTAGTGGCAATGAAGGAGGGCTGACTCCCCAGTGTTGTGATGCCCCTGGACGACGAGACTTTTCCCCCCGGCTATACCCCTCGCACCAAAGCCATCCCTCCTCCTGCATCACAAATTTATTCGTGATATCCCCCCCTCTTCAATCTGTGACCAACTAATCCTCGTCTTCTTGTTCTGGCCCACTCCCCTTAGATTGCCTTTCCCGGCGGCCGGCGGGAGGGCCAGGAGACGGACCGACAGGCCGCAGAGCGGGAAACTTTGGAGGAAATAGGCCTGCACCTCGACCAGCCTAGGTAAGTGCCGAGAAAACATCATAGGCCTATCCCCTGACTATCACAGTCCTCCCCCCCTTCGCGACTAAACACCAGAACTAGTCCACTGTCACACTTTCATTGGCACTGGCTACGCAATCGGGCAGATATTAGCCTTGACGATGCGCCAGGCTCCAGGCGAGCTGTGAAGGACGATCCACCTCCACAGTGACTACCAGTGCACTTATACCTACATCTTATTTGTCCCACATACGTGGCTTACTTTAGGTTTCTTTACCTGGGTGCCCTTGACGACCGCGGGGTCTATGGCATCTGGGGCTGGCACCGGGCGATGGTTCTCAGCCCCCACGGTACGTTACTTCGCCCGGCTTACGCTGACGAGTCGCGATGGGGCCAGTGGCGCCTACCGCCGTCACTTTCCCTTGCACACTTGGTACGACCCAGTGGTTGATTTGTACCCCAAGCCTCCCATTCAATGCCGCCCCCTCCCTTGTTACTTGATGTACTGCCTCTTCTCCAGTCTACCTCCAGCTCTCAGCACGCACACCGCCATTAAATCTGCAACCGGCCGAGGTGGCCTCGGTGCACTGGATCCCCTTGGCCACCCTGCTCCGCGGAGTACCCGTTCCTGATCGTGCCGCTTCGGAGGCCCCCTTGGCTTGGCACCCCGTTAATGTTCCAGTCTCCTCGCGCGTCCCCGGCCTGGTGCACTGCCGGCGTCGCCCCTGGTTGGCATGGATTCTGGACGTCCTCACGGGTCACTTTACGTTCCCTTGTCTATCCCTGCCGCCGGTCCACCCACCCACGCTACCTGGGGGTCCGATGGACGCCAGTCTGTTCCGGACCGCAGGTTACCCGGCCGTGCCACATCCGTTTGCCACCCCAAACGACGGTTTGCGCCTGTGGGGCCTGACCCTCTTTATGACCTCGGACTTGGTCGACACGATGTGGACAAGGCAACCGCCCCGGCCACTCCGGGGACCCTTACCCGTCCTGGACTGGTGGGATGTGCGCCTAGCCCTGCGCCTATGGCAGCGTTGGACGGACCGACCCGTGGCGGGCCAGGTCCAGTCCCGCAGGTAAGTAGCTCTCAAGCCCGGCTTATTGGCTTGCCACGATGAGTTAGCGGCGCGAAGTCCCCGCCTCCCCTAGACAGCCCCTGCGTACTGACCACAAAGCGGGAACATTTGCCTCCTTTCCTTTCTTTACTGCTCACAATCCGCTGCACTCTCCCTTCCCCTGATCACTTCATACATAGCGGTCCCACTGCTGCCTACTTCCTGATTTTGCGCCTGGCCGTCGCGGCGGCGGTTCTGGGCCGCGTGACGCTCGGCGGTTTACTAATTAGCCTGTACTTGTTCCGCGGCTCCCGGGTGGCGTAGCTCGAAAGCCGGCACCCCTTTTTCCATCAGTTCAGCATGTTGAACCCAGGTCCGCAATGTTGGAGGCGTCCGTCGGTCCCGTTGGTTGCACCTATTCTAAACCGAATCTTTACTAGAAGGGTAGCCATTGCCAGGGTGACCGTGAACAGTACTGTCGATCTGGCAGGGGAAGAAGTGGCAAACAAGATAGAGAGGGAGGGGGAGAGGGAGTATAGAAACACGGGGGAGGGGGAGGGGGAGGAGGGGAGGGGAAGTGCGAGGGATATGGGCTATGCTCGGGGAGGGTAAAGGAAGTTATACGGGTGGTCGGCGTCAAATTACACGGGCGGGGGGGCAGTTAGGCGCGACAGGACCGGCCTAGCAGCACTTGCCGCCGGATTGCTTGGACTCGTTGTCGGAGGGAACGATGATGTTGGAACCGGCGCCGGGCTGAGCCGACTCGGGGGCCGACTCGAGGGCCCTGTTGGACACGATGCGGTAAATCTCGGTTAATATCTTCTGGAAGGCCTGCTCGACGTTGCTGGCATCGAGCGCAGACGTTTCAATGAACGAGAGACCGTTGTCGACGGCGAAGCTCTTGGCCTCTTCGGTGGGCACCGCCCGCAGGTGGCGCAGATCGCTCTTGTTGCCCACAAGCATAATCACAATGTTGCTGTCGGCGTGGTCGCGTAGCTCTTTGAGCCAGCGCGTCACATTCTCATAGGTCATGTGCTTAGCAATGTCGTAGACCAGCAGGGCACCCACCGCCCCGCGGTAGTAGGCGCTGGTGATGGCCCGGTACCGTTCCTGACCGGCCGTGTCCCAGATCTGAGCCTTGATGGTCTTGCTGTCAACCTGAATACTGCGCGTGGCAAACTCCACGCCGATGGTCGACTTGGAGTCCAGGTTGAACTCGTTGCGGGTGAAACGCGACAGCAGGTTAGACTTGCCGACACCTGAATCGCCAATCAGCACAACTGGGGACGCGGGGGGGGGTGATGATGATAAGGATGGGGATGTTAGTTGCGGCAGGCGGGGCTTCACGGCCTGAACCGTGCGACGAGGGAGTAAGCATAAGCGGGAATCGGCAGGCGGCTTACCTTTGAAAAGGTAGTCGTATTCGTCGTCCTTGCTCATGGTGGCTGAAGCGGTGAGTTGATGGGGTGAGAGGAAAAGAAAGTGGGGAAGAGAGATAAGAAGGATGCGGCAAGCAACGAAGGAAATGGAGAGGGTCGATGAGCGGGTGGAGTCGGCTAGAGTGGCAGGAAGAGACGAATGGCAGAGGGATGTTGGGCGGCCGGAAGCGGGATGGAGACAGATGAGGGAATGGACCCCCGGCTGAGGGTGGTCGAGGGGGGGGGGGTTGAGTGGGTGAGACACGGGGCCGGCACCCAGGGTCGTTCAGTGCAAGAGTACAACAGGCCTACCAGTGAAGCTCTCTGGCGGGAGAAAGGGCGGAGGCAAGCGTAGACACCGGTCAGGGCGTGCGTGGGCCCGCTTTTCGCACCCCGCCAATGCCGCTGGGATGGAATGGAATGGGATTAAAAAAAAGAAGACCACCCACTCTCAACTCCGCCACCCGCCTCTATAGTGGCCAGCCTTTCAGCGTGACATGGGCAGTCGTGCGGCGTGAAGAACCCCGCGACCGCGTCGGGCGCTCCATCGGTGCGAGGGAAGGCGCCACGCAGCTACGTTAAGGCCCACCCTCCATATGGCTGTGGCACAGCCCGTTGTCTCGTGCTCGGTTCTCTCTACTCGCCCGTCCGTTGTTTTACGGTCAATCAAGCTCTGAACTGGCCGCTGAGCCCGCACGGCGGTTTAACCTGTCAAGGGACATCCAGGATAGGGAGGACAGGTGGCTTTGTCTGGGTGGGAGGTGATTAGCTAACGCTGTCTTGGCCAATATCTAACATCGACGGTGGGTCCCATTAATTTAACCAGAGACTTGTTCATCGTCATGTTGCCCAGCTGTAAATATGGCAATAGTGCGGGCGGCGGATTCAGTGGCCAGAGGGTATTAAGCTGCCCACGTAGATGGTTGGATAAACCACACTAATCAACTCGATCCGGGTGCACGTCAAATCGCACAGGGTTTCAAAAAGGCCCGCTGAGGTCTTCCCTTCTGAGCCGTCTATCTTCCGTTTCCCGGTTGTCTACCCTATCGAGGAGTCACCGGGTTACCGAAATTGACGGTACGACCGGCCGCCGCCGCCACCACTAGTCCTCCGTCCCGGTTGGATCCCCCCTCTCACTCTAGACCTTCCATATCAGGCAGGTACTCATTTAGCACGCCAATCGCTAGACGAGCCGTGGTTCTACTACTTGGGGCGCTGTCCACTTCACATGCGCGCCATGGCCGCTATCTGCAGCGATAGACAATGGCACGCTGTATTGTTAGTCCCCCCGAGCGCTATCAACGGACCTGAACGTGGTGCCTCCTCCCTTACAATCTGGCCGACTTACCGGCTCGTTTGACCCGCTCCCCTCGTATCACGCGGCCCGCCCATACCCAACCCGCGCTACAACGTACCTGGCTAGGGTATCCCAGCACCTCGAGGTTTCCCTACTAACCGGCGGTTAAAGCCGATCCGCATTGGGCCGCCTCGCTCGCATCTAGAGTATAAATTGACCCTCCCCTGTCGACTGCACTGCCAAGAGGTCATCATTGATCAATTGCTTACGTATCGGCATTGCTTATCCACCGGGTCACCGTCGCGATAAAATCGTCGCCGCCACCCTTGCGCCCTTCGTATTGTGCGTACACTGCCCCCATTACACCCCTCTAGGTATCAGCTGTTCGGTGGAGTGGCTCGCCGTACCCCTGGCTTCCTAGCCCGCCTGAACGTCCCACTGGCGGTTACCAGTACTCACTTGAAGTACAATGCTCGTAATACGGGGTATCGTCTCCCTAACCATGCTGGGGGGCTGGCTCGGCAGACTAGTAGTATGTTCAGTTAGTCAGGCCCAACTGGCAACCTTAGCGCTAGATAATTCGGTTACCAACCAAGATTGTGTCGCCCGGCTTGAGAGACTACCTACGGAAATGGTGCAGCGGATCATGGACGGCTGCACCCACGCCGAAGTCGGTAGCCTAGTCGGCACATCACGACGGCTACGGGCCATTCATCAGGACTACTTCCGCCCAGTCCTAGCCGCCCGAGCCGATTCCCTCTGGAAACTGACCCGGGGGGACGTAGAATGGCTGATGCGGCCCTACACCGGATTTGATCGTCCGAGCACCCTGTCCCCGACCCCAAAAATATCCCTGCACCAGTACAGTCAGCTGAGGCTGGAATCTTTCCGCCATGACCACCCCCTGGTGTTCTTCTTCTTCCTGGCCAGCGAGAGTGCCCTGGTCCTCGATAATCTGGACGCTCTTTGGTTCAACTCGGCCATGCGTCGACCTGGGGAGTACTGGGTCGGGTTGGGGGCCATGTGCCGCGTTGGCCACGACCTGGCCCGCGTGGCTATTCTCCGTAACCAGCTCGGTTTGCTCCGGGCAGTGCTGAGTTCCACATGGCCTTCCCTCGACCGCCACCGAAATGAGGGATGGAAACGGCGGTTGAACCTGCCGGCTCTGTACCTATGGGCGTTGAATCTGAAGCGCCCGGCACTAGTGACCTACCTCGCCACCCTTCTTCCCGTCAAGGACGCCTTGGTGCACCGCGTGGCTAGCGCCTGCCACGCACTTCTGCCATGGCACCAGTGTAGACTGCCACATACATCCGACGTCACGTTCACTGCGATGGGTACCATCGAAGCCCAACAGCTTCTCCTGCTTGATGGCCCCCCACAGCAACCATTTGCAGCCAATCTCTATTTGCCCTACGTATAGCTCATACGGACGTTTGACCGAGGTAGCCATATCGTATGTCTCGGGAGTGAAGCCACACGATAAGCGTAGCGTCAGGCTCGCATTTTGAATCCACTCGCCTAGTACTGTTGCTGGGTTTGATCGGCTGTAATTGCCCCCGAGCACAGCCGCCTGCGTAGCCAACTTGAAATTTACGCTGCTATTTCATTACACTAGTTTACTATTATTATTATTAATTATAAAAAAGGCGCCGCTGTGGATCTTTCTCTCTCTGTGTGTGTGACTTTACTAGTCCTTTGTTATTGAAATTCCCAACATTGTAAAGTGACAGCCTGGTATGTTCCGATATTTCAGGTAGTCCCAGGGTAGCTAAGTGCGTGTATAAGACCGCCCTCCGGACGCGGCACCTGATGATGACTGGTACCAGTTAGTGAACAGTAAATGTTGGCTTTGACCTTACCATTCATTGATAGAACCACTAGCCGAGATTTGCCAACTCCGAGGGGATCGGTCAATGATCTGGTTGCCTAGCATACTTGCTGGTGATGCAGGGCGACACTGGACTTCCTTTTAAGAGGATATATCGGCTACTTGAGGTTTGTAACCCCTGTCCCCCTCCCAAGCAGGGCGATGCACGTAGTGGGAGGGAGGGGGTGCGTGACAATTAATGTACCACCGACCGTCTCGGCTCTCTGTCCTGGGGAATACGATCATCAATCGTGAATCTTCCCGCCGTGCTTGGTAACTGTGGGCTTGTATTTGTAAGTTCGGGCAAGGAAGGCAGGTGCAACTATAAGACTGCGCTGCGACTCAAGGTCCAGCAATAACTTAGGCTGTACCAGTAGTCTCTTAATGACCGGCTCAACCTAGCTTGGTCATGGGCATCCAGTTCAGGAATCTCCAGATTAGGTATCCATAGGTATATATCAATAGGGTCATGTAACGGGCGGTTACCCTAGTACCTATAGCTCAACCGTTCTATACCTTGGCTAAGGAGGAACGGGCGGCCAGCTGGGTACGCTCTACTAATGGAAGTCGCTGTACAGCAAAGTAGCAATTGGTAAACCAAAGGGGTTTCTGGAGTTCGATAACAGACAGTAGATAAATAAAGCCATTGGGCCTACAGGCACGTTGGGGGGGGTTCCAAAATAGACAGAGCATCGAATAAAGGTTAAAAACAATGAGTAAATTGGATAGCGCAAGCGCCCAGAGGACAAAATGAGCAGTGTATTTGAAATGTAAAGGTGGAAGCGGGGGTACGTTATTACACGTGAGGTTACTTTTCCCCGTCCTGGCCGAAGGACACCGAGGAGCGTTTGTGTGATAGAGAATCATCAGCCGACAGGAACGGTGATCCTCGCAGACTGGAGCTGAGCCGACTCGATTCATTGTCCAGGTCCTCGAAGCGAAGGGTCGGGTTGGGCGGCGGGTGTAGGTGGGGTTGAGTGGCGGAACCCGTCCGATCGTCGGAGTTGGCACCGTGGAAGGGTTGGTCAGACTCGACCACCCGGATCTCCAAGTACTCGGGCTCATCGTCCTCACCATTATAGTACGGGGAGGCAGTAGAGGTACGAGATCCGTGATGATTCCGCTCGGCGTCGATCGTGAGCTCGCGGACGTGCGCATAGGCGGGTCCGTCCCCAGCTTTATCACCGTCCCGGCCTGAGGGCGCCGCCTCGGTGTCCAAGTCGTCAAGCCGCTTGACGCCAGTGATGGTGAAGGATGTAGCCTCACCGTCGGGGCGCCGCAACTCGAGGTTCTGGCCTGATCGTACCATGGGTAACCGGCTCACAAAGTTGCCGATCACGGAGTTGTTGGTAAGGGTACGGGTGTTAAGGGCACTGCCCAGATGGAAAAGCGGGATGGTAATGCCGTGCACCAGGACCGAGCCCATCACCACGAAGGAGACGATAGGGTAAATCACATCGTAGGAGGGCGGGTTGATGTCGTGGTCTTCCATGTACCGGCGGGCGACGGTGATGTAGTAGAGGGCGCCCACCCCGATGGGACCAAACCACCCGGCGAAGATGGCCTCACGCCATGTCTTGATGGCCGGAATAAACTTGCACAGCAGGACCAAGGCTGGTAGCCGCCTGAAAATGAGGATGCAAATGGTCGCGACGAAGAACCGCCACAGGTGCAGGTTCATGGCGGGGATATTGTACATGTGCCAGGGGATGATGGCGCCAAAGTATATGAAGAAGGTCAGGTTGAAGAGCATATCGATCACCTCCTGCAGGTGAGCCTCCTTGGTCTCCTTGCGGAACCAGTCGTCCCACGCGAAGGCGGTGCCGGCACAAAACACCGAGAGGAGGTCGTCGCTAGCGATGAGACCGACGACGCCGAGCAGCAGAAGGGTCAACGCGATGCTGAAGGATAGGAATGATTCCTTGTCAATTAGGCAGTGGCTCTCAGCGAGGTAGAGTAATTTGCGGGCGGCGTACCCGACCGTGGCGCCAATTACCACCGACAAGAGCACCTCGTACGCCCAGGCCAGGTAGAACCACTTGCCAATGGCGGTACCAAGGTCGTTCGGGTAGATCATGAGGAAGAGGGCGAGGTAGAGTAAAGGAAATCCGAGGCCTGGTGGACGATTAGGCGGGGATACAGGTTACAGGTGGCGTTGATTGGTAAGTTGTAGGGGAGAGGGCTAAGCGACCCGCCTGAGGCCCAGATTGCCCGGACGACGGTCGGTGAAAAAACCAGGGGATCGGTGCAGGCAGTTGGCCAGTTTAGCGACTGGTTAACTTACCATCGTTAGAACCACTCTCGGCGGCTAAGATATTGCGCAGTCCGCGAGGCACCCGTTTCTCAGCGAAGCGGCCCTTAATGACAGAGTTGGCCAGAATCTGGAGGGGGGAATGGAATGACAGGGACGTAATTGTTGTAGGGTTTTTTGGGGGGAGGGTGAGTGGCGGGGAACGGATGAGGCAAGTGCCGAGGGGTCGAGGGTAACCAATGGCTCACCACGAGTCGGTATGACTCCTTAGGCGCGGGGCCAGTAGGCAGCTTACCGGATCGGTGGGAGTGACACATGACGCGATGATAAGGGAGTCGAGCTGCGGTGGTGCCGGAACAGGTTGATCAGGGAGCAAGTTGTGATGACGGACAATCCGTGCTTGGCAAGGGAACGGTGATTAGTGGCCTATTTGGGAAAGTAGTGGCAACCCTGGCAAACCCAGAGGGCGGAGGAGGAAAAGTGTCGCCCAGCTGAGGCGCAGGCCGGTTGCGATACATGCAGGAAATTTGCAAGGGGCTGGAACCGGACGTAGGTATGCTATAAATAACTTGGCTACTCACCCAAGGTAATTGGAACACGAGGTGGATAATGACACCTGACACTAGCCACATGATCACCATGATCGGTAACAGCAGCATAAACATAGACTTCCACTCCTTAAAAACGTAGGCTCTGATGGGAGGCGGGGCAGTGATTAAACAGGTCGTCGGTGGTGCTTGTGGTTAGTCTAGGGTCGAGCTCCGCAGTAACGAGGGGGGGTACGAGACATGGGTAAAGGGGAAGAAGTGGTGACTTACTTTGGTAGTTCGATGCCGGCAGCCATCACCTATTCAAGCGGGAGGACGAGGGAAGGCGTGTGGGGGAGGGTTAGGCGAAGGAAGGGACTAGCAGGTACGAAAGGGTCATAATACCGGGATTGGAGCGTATAGAGAGACTAGGACTGGAGCGACAAGCGGTCTCGACGGCGCACGGGCGAGGGGAGATGTCAGCTTCCACGCCAAAAAGGCGTTAGCTAGATTTAGAATGGTGCCTAGAGACCGAGCGATGGCAGGGTAACCTACCTGGAGAGCAATTACGTAGCGTGCCAGTTGTTGCGTGAAGGAATCGATATCGACGAGGTCTGTAGGGTCCATGAGCCCTATGCAGATGGGCCCGATGATGATACCAAATATCGTAGCAACCACTAGCAAAGGGAGGGTGAGTAGTAGGTGATGCAAGGGGGGTGGGAATTAGGGCGTTGTAGCCAGGCGTTCGGGCCATGACCGCTGGGCCGGGCCGCAGACACAGTAATAAGGGTAACGGTAGAAAACACTTACGGGCTTCAGATAGGAACATACGTTCCTTGATGAACATCGATACCAGGCCAAAAACGACGATGAAGCCGCCGAGTAAGGCCGGTATGACATTGGTGGGGACGGCTTTAATTAGGGACTCGCCCATGATGCCGGCAGCTAGTGGAAGCGATTCCGGGAATCGAAGGTGGGAAGCGCCTAGCTGGATTTGGTAGTGGGCGGCTGACGGGTCACCGAAACAGGGGCAAAGAAGTGCCCGGTGGGGAACGGTTATCCGGACGGGAGAGAGGGGGTTAACGCCGAAGGTCGGAAAGAGAGGGGGCCTATGACTGCGTAAGGTCGAGCGTGGTAGTGAGTGGAACAAGTTCCGTGGCTAACAGAGGTACGATTGAGAGAATCGAGCCAGGGTAGTAGCCAATGTCCAAGCCTGTCGTGCACAGAATACCAAATGAGCAGAACGACAAGGCAGAAGAGAGTATGGTACAACGCAGGGGTGAGGAGGTAGGTCGGGCCGGAAGGGTTAGTGGACCGAGTTACTGGACATGTGTGGAATGACGGCGGTGGGTTAGCCGGGACTAAATGAAGGGAGGGGGCGGGCGTTGTCTTAAGTCGACGCCAAATGAGGGAAATAAAGAATAAGAAGATGTGCCTGCAGGAAGGTGACGGAGCCAAAGGAGAGGAAGAGGGGAGGGGGTGGCGGTGTTTGGCCGAGCGTGACACTGGAACCCCGGAGTAGGACCTACAGAAGACGTCAGATCCCCGCTATGGACCGAAGCAGGGCACCAAAAGTAACACCAGCGAGACCAGCATCCTATAACGGACCTTAAAGGGGGAAGGGTCTGAAAGAAAGTGTGAAAAAAAATGACGATCGGGCAGGCTGGGTGGCTGGGTTTACTCCCTGCGGAATCTAGGGCTTGAGAGAAAAGTAGGGATGCTGACTAACGAGCTGATTGGAGACGAAACGGGCCAATCCAGCGGCGGCCATGGGCCCGCCAGTGCCGCGTGACCTCACAGGGGCGGAAGGCATGGGCATCAGCCAGCGTTGATCTGACTGAGCAACGGACGTACAGCCCTGGAATGAGTCAACTTACCGAGATCAGGGTAGTGGTGCGCCGGTTGGAAAGAAGATACAAGGACAGGAGATTTGGGCCAAGGAGGCCGGTACAAAGAGATAATGCTGATTGGCCCATGAATGGCGGCGGGAGAGGTGGACTTTATACTCGACGCGCATTTATCCCGATCTGGTAGGCTGACCGACGGTGGAGGGGTGGGGAACGGGAAAAGGTGGGGCGAGATTGTATGCACACATCAATAAATGCCCACGGCCTAGCTCATTGTCAACTGTGGAGGTATACACAGAAAAGGAAAAGGTAGCAATGGTTGGGTGTAGATCTAGACGGCGAAGGAAGCTGGGCGTACAAGAAAAAAAAAACGAGCTGGAGGAGTCACCAGAGAGCTGCGACACTGAAAAGCTCTGGTCACCCACAAGCGGGTAGTCCACGATAACAACTCCCCCGCCACCACCACCCGTCCGTCAGAAATAGAGCCGGGAGACAAGCCACCGTCGCGGTGACCTAATTGTGTAACCCGGACGAGATAGTGCTGGCCAATACGTTCTTTTTTTTTTGGGGGGGGGGGGTTCCCCACTGAGGAGAGGGCGGGGGAATTAGCGACGATGCAGATAGACGCACGCCGCCTCTTCAGGTTACACCAGCGTGATGAAGCCGACCAAAAGCAAAGATGGGCTCCCCGCCTCCTTAGTCCGCGGGGGGGGGCAATATCGTTGGCCCCTCGCAGCCTGGCAGCTTGGTCTGGCAACTGCACTAATTTCAGTTTGACACTGATGGTGGTGGGGGGGAGTAGGACTGACAAGGACGCTTGCCCTTGACTGGTAAAGCAACTGGACGGACAATCTGGCAGTCACTCGTCAAACCAGTGTACAGGTGCGCGCATGTGCATCGAAGTCGGCGCGGGATGGGCGATCTGAGAGATATTTCCCCACCCACCATCCTGCGACGGCGGTGCAACCTACTGCAGAACCACAGGCTCCAGGATTTTAAGTGACGGGTAGCATGTCCTGCAGGCCGCCGCACGTTTGTCCACCCCATCTCACCCCCGCAGCGCAGACACTGTAAAAGGTTCTCTGTGGTGGCAGCGGGGTACCTCAGTTATACGTCTTTTTCACTGGCACCAACTGGCTGATCTTTGCGGTCGGTAGCGCTGGTGGTGCCCATGTCAGGTTGGCTTTAGTCAAGTTCGGCACGACTGAGGCGGTACCCTCACCAGCCTCTCCCCATCGCGATGCAGGTCACGGCGGCAACAAACAACCTCCACCGGCCCCCCGACGAGGCCATCTTCCGGTTTCCTCCGCATATTGTAGCCAGAGTCACATCCCGTCCCCGGCGGTGGTAGTAAACGCTGTGGTACCTTCCTTTTGCAAAGGCGCGCACGCCATTGCGGATGGACATTACACACATGGTCGGAATTTAATCAAGTCGGGTGGTGGCTTATTTCATTCTCCGAAGACGGGGTTCCAGTCTCCGCTTGGCACGTGGGATTGTTCGACTCCGAGGAAACTTCCATGGTACTTACTGCGCCGGGTGGCGCTCCCCCCGGCCGAACACCAGCGGTTGGTAGGACGCCCAAGTAATGCGGCCCGTATGCACCATAGCGCTGGGCTCCTGTTAGGCCGAGGGCCTGTCGTTTCGTCGCAGACAGTAGCTTGACGATTTTAATAGCTAGTAGAGCACCTCCACCATGATGACTACCTCGGACGGCTGTATGCTCAAGCAGCCACTTACCAAATAGAATCCCAAGTAAAATGCGTGACCCATCATCTGCTTGACAGCAGGGCGTTCTTGTTCTTTCCCGTCATAATGGTGTCACACTGGACCAAGGTTTTGGTGAGCGGGCCCAGAAGAGTGCGCACGACCCTGCATACCACGATGGGCCGCTTCATCGTACCACTGCAGAGCGCGTATCAAGTACGCCGGCCGTAGGCTTGGGTGGCCTTGTTTCGGTGGTGGGTGCGTCGGGTCACGGTGCAGCACCGTGCGTCCCCACCCATCCATACTGCAGACTGGTGCTCCGACCCCTAAGGCATCACGGAAGCCCACTGAGAAGGGCAGGGGCGACGGCCTTCGTATCCGTACATTAACATGCACCTATTCACACCGCAGAGCCGCCTGTCTGCTTGTTACTAGGCGTCTCGGTCGCACTTGCAGCTAACCCGGGACCCGCTCCCCCCGCTTAATTCTCGATCCATTACCATGCGGGGCAGCCACGGAAAATGAAGAGTATATGCTACAACCAGGCCCGGCCTGACGAAGCAGCATCTCTGTCTTGGTACCAGCACTGCGCATCTGTGCAGTTGATGCGTTCCAATTTTGCTGACCCATGGATTACACTGTGAGCTAAGCCCTTAGTAGGGGCCCTCCCTCCCGGTTCTGGCGGGGGGGGGGAAGCAGGGCCCGTCACCCCCGACGGCTGACCGAAGCACTCGGCCATCGGTATCGGTTACGTCCGTACCCATAGGTCCCAGAATCCCTCCCGCCCGTAAAAAATCATGTACCCAAGCCCCCCCCCCTGAGAGCTCAGTGGCTAGTCCGCTCCCCAGTGGGCACGGCATTTATTGGGATGGAGGCGAGTAGTCGCGAAACCGGGTAAATCCCGGCCCGGGGCAAACATGCCGGAGCCGGTGCTGAGCTTCCAAAGCTCCGACCACCTAGCGACCGGCGTCAGGCCTGATCGGTCTCCATTAGATCGCTGTCCTCCGTCACGTCCATGTCGCTCGACGGGTGGCGGTCGGGCTCAGTCTCGGCGGGATCCTCATTCATAAAAGTTTCATCGATCTCGTCGGGGGCAATATCCATGGCCACGGGGGAGTATACCTGGACGGGTTCTATAGTAGACACCGCCAAAGCCGACGGCGAGGGTGGACGGTCGTCGCTGGGCAACGGAGCGGCCGCCTTCTTCTCCTGTACTGTTGTCTCCGGCCTCTCCACCGTCATGGCCGGTTCACACATCGGTGTTTCATCCGCTGGTGGGTTCGGACGGGGAGTCTGGACAGCCGAGGCGGTGGTGGCCATGTTAAGCGTTTCCCTGGCTGCGCTGGGTGGTCGAGGCCGCAGGGGCACGACGGCCGGTCCCGGCGGTGGGGTCCCATGCTTTGGGGCAGGCGCTTCGGTTGGCCCTGAGCGCTGGTCGACGGTAGACGTGACCAGGATGACCTTCTCCAAGGCTCGTAGGTATTTGGATGGCGTGCGGTACTGATGGGAATGGACCGTCGTCAATTCGCAGATGCGCTGGATGGTGAACGGTGGGTCCGGGAATTCGACCAGTAGGGCCGTCAACCGCTGCTCGTGGGCTGCTACCTGCTCGCGTATCTTGTCGCCCTCCGGCCCGGACGACGGGCCCAGTGCGGCGATCTTGGCGGCCAGTATCTAGAAGTTCGGAGGAAGGTGAGGGAAATGGGCACAAGGCCGGTCTTCATAAGTGAGAGGTCGGGCAAGAGTTGACGGGTTTACTGCACGGGTCGTATACAGCGCGGGGCCAGCGGGTGACCAAAAAAAAGGGTAGATGTACCGGTTGCATGTCTGCTAGCCAAGTAACCCAAAGCAGCAGTCCCCCCCGGCCTTGGTCTACTTACCGTATGCATTTCCTGAGCGATCAGGTCGCGCAGTTCCTGCCAGTTCTCAGAGCTTAACCAGAGGTGACAGAGTGGTATGGCGGGCAATGTTGAAGAGTTAGACGCGAACCGTGGGTGCTCGACGATATGTCCAATCATAGTCAGTCAGTCTACTTACTCGGTATTGCTGGTCTCGGCGATGCGGCAAAGCCGCTTCTGCGCCTCTAATGATCAGGGGACATTGGTAGAGGAGGGAGTGGTTGCAGTACGGGACAGCAGATCAGTCAGCCCGGTTTGTATGGTGGATTTATGATCCTGCAGCCTGTAAAATACTGGTAACTTACCGGTCAGAACCACCTCGGCCGCCACTTCCGTCAGCACGGCGGACGGAGCGTCGTGAGAAGCGGGCGATGCAGGTGCCGCCTGGGTGGGTGCTGGTGGGATAGGTTCCGAGGGCGCGGGTGGCGTCGATTCGTGAGGGACAGGCGGCTCTGCCTCCTTGTGCGTGGGGGGACTCGTCGCCACAACAGGGGTTGCTTCTGATTCCGGACCAGGTGGTCCCGATTCCGGGGTGGCAGTTGGCTCGTCGGGTCCAGACGGCTCTGCCAGCTGAGGGGTCGTCGGAGTCGTCAGGGACGGCATGGGGCGTGCCAGCGCGTCCGTATCCGCCAAGTCTGGAGATTTAGCGACGGGCGGTATGCCAGGGGCCTCCGGCATGGCCTCAGATGACTGTTCGGGCGACACAGCCCCGGCGGGTTCGTGGGGAGCGGTCGTCATTAAAAGAGAGTCGAAGGTAAGGTGAGAATGGCTGTCTGCCGGGAAGGGCTGAGCGTGCAACGAGAGAACCGTGACCAGTAAGATGAGGCTGCGGCGATGATAAGGGGTGGTGACGGGTCCATCATAAACTCCGTGAGCCGGCCAGTGGGGTGAGCTGTAAACGATGGACGGACGCACAGCTCCCCGTACGGTGGCAGCGCAATTCTAAACTAGAGGGGGGTGTGCGTGCCTACCTGCAAGTACCACCCGTAAGCCGTTTCCCTAGCCACCCCCGTCTGGCGAGCATCACTGAGGTGTAGTGTAGAGACGGTGATTTACCAACGTCGCCGCCGCTTGGACCTGGCTTCGCCGTCTACTGCCAGCGATCCCCGTGTGTCTCGCCGGATTATGGCAATGTTTTCACATTCCGGGCAGCGATCGGCCGCCGTCGAGGGGAAGACCACTAGGGGGCCATACTGGTTAGCTGCCTGGTCTGTTTAACAACCCCCGGGGCCCGTCTACTGGGGGAGCGGGGTGCTCACATATCGAAAATCGCCGGATAAAAAATTGAGCACGCGACGAGGATCCCTCCGTTACCAGGCCGGACGATAGCCGGCTGGATCGCCCCTACTGGCCTCATGCCTGCCGCCTAGGGCAACCCCCGCCGACCTTCCTGTCAAGTTATGCTTACCTTTGGTCTTTATGAAAAGCTTTACACATTCGTTAGCCACCCGCACTGCTTACCGCTGTGTCACCACTCTCGTGGGGCCGACACCCCCCCTTCCCCGACGCTAGATCACCGTCGTCACAGACCGCCCGTGCATCTCTTGCATTGTCGACTCCCCGCCTTGCCACCAGCGTCGTATCTGATCTGCCGTTCGGACCCTGCAAGGCCTCCGCCCTCGCGACCCGTCGGCATGCGCCTCGGTACCGTGCGGCCGCTCACGATTCCCCCCGCCACCCTCGCCGACCCTCCACCATGGGCCGTGCGCTGTTCCCTGGCGTACAAGCCCCATGGCGACTCTCCTATGCCCGGCCGGTGCGGATACCATATCCGCCCCCTATATACTCATTACTGTCCTTACCGTATCTCTTGGTCACCGTCAAACCCCCACCATGGTTCTCCGCCCCCCTCCGCCCCATTTCGCCCGTTGCCCGCTACCACACCTCCCTTGCTGCCCTGGAGCTCCCCGCTACCCATTCCCGCACGGCCCCGGACGACTTGCACGATGCCCTCGCCACTGGCGATGTGGCCCGCGCCTGGGCGGCCTATCGATCCTCGCCCCGAGGCGTGCCTTTCACCACCCGCCAGGCCCTCCTCGACCTCCTGACCCGGCGCCATCTACGCGACAACGCTCGACTACTCCGCATCGTCTTGGCGGACCTGGATCCAGCCGACCGGGACCAAGCCGCACCCCTGTATACGGGCGTGTTGACCTACCTCGACCGTCACCGCCGGCGGCATACTTTCCTGCTCACCTGGAACGCTATGATCCGTGCCCAAGTCGAACCCGAGCCCGCCGCCTACGCACTCCTACTCTGCCACTTAATTCGGCACTGCGCCCCCGAGCAAGCTTTCACCCTCTTCCGCCGGCTCTGCGGCAGCATCCTGTCCACACGGGCCCCGTACTCACCCTCGGACCCCGATATGTATTCAGACCCGGGGCAGGCGGCCGAACGCCTGGCTGCCCAACCCGTTCCTCCCGGAACGGCCGATCCAACCATGTTGGCCAGCGTACTGATCCTGGCCTACCGGTGCGGCCAGGTGGAAATCCAGCCGCGCCTGATTGGGGACTACCTAGCTCAGAATCCACCACGGTTCAACGACAGTGTCCCCCGCACTTTCCACGCGCGCCTACTAGCCGCGGCCGCCGACCACGCTTCCTTTCACCTCCGGCAACCAGCCGACCGCCCGGCGTACTTGGATGCCCTCATTGGTCATCTGAACACCTTGCTCCCTCGCGCGCTGGCTGTCCCGCCCTTGGTACGGGCCCGTTGGGTCGCCGCCTACGCCTATACTCTACGGCCGGGCCACGGCTTCGAGGCCCTGACCCGACACCTGGTGGAATTACGCCGGTCCCGTTTGGTTCCATCCGCCGAATTCTGGGAACGGTACACCACCGTGGCCGCCCGGCAGCGGCGTTGGCGCCGCCTGGCCCAGGTCTGGTCTGTCCTGCGCACCCTGGACACGCCTCTCACCAGCCAGGTAGCGGCCCGACTGATTGATGCCGGCCGTTGCCTCGGGGATAACGTCCTCGTTAAACAGATTATGCGTGCCGTGGCCGATACTCCGGTCCCTCAGGACGCCCGGCACATCCCCCACCCGCCCCATAGGCCCCCATCCGTACGCCAGCCCGACTTTCTACTCGATCGTGTACGGTGGCACCCGCGGCACTCCCATCCGGCCCTACATCCAGCCGTTACCAATGCCCGCCTGCGCTGCCTCCTGGTCGACAGGGCGTGGGGCGCTGCTGCCGCCTACCTCGAACGCCTCTGCTTGATCCACTTAGCGGCCGTCCCTAGTGCAGGTGCACCACCCCCGGCCTACAATGCCGCTAGCTTCGGCCTGGTCCTAACGGCCGGCCGTGACCACCTTAGCCCAGACTACCTGGATCTGATGGTCGACCCAGCTGCTTACCTCCGGCACCGAGCTCGTCCCACACGGTCGCATGCCGCCGATGTAACCGTGGGGTATGATGCCACGGGCATCCGCATCCTAGACGGCGTCAAGGGTCCTACCCGCCCCAAGGGGTTCGCCTTGGCCTGGCAGCCGGCGGTGGAGACCCCTCACCTGCCGCTGACCACCCGACTGCTAGCCAATCTAGTTGACCGTGCCGCTCGTACCCGGGACGTCAACCTGGCCTTGCGTACCCTGGACCTCCACCAGCGGCTCCAAGCCGGTATCTCGCATGCTCCTCTGACGATTCACCGGCCCACATCCCCGTTGGACCAACTCGAATGCGCGATCCTACCGATCCCTCCTGCGCCGCCACCCTGGCCCGCGGGCCTCCCTCTCCATCTGGGGACCCCCGCCACCTTGCTCCACCTGGCACTTAGCGACCGAGTTCCCCGTTTGCTGGAGCTGCTCGCCCCCATTGTGGGTGCCGATCGCCGCCTGGCACCAAACGCCCCGCTGCGACACGTACTCATACGGGCCGCCGCTCGCCGCCTACCCGTGCCCACCCTGGTGACGGTGCTACACACGGTTCCGGCCGGCTTTCGTCCCAACGTGGCCACGGCCACCGCCCTGCTCCGGGCCGTCCTGGTCCCCCTCGTCCGAGCCACCGGTCCTGGTACCCCGGCCCCAGCCACCGCCGTGCGGGCTCGCGCCGTCCTCACCCACCTTCCGGATCTCGCCCGATGCGTGCAAGCGTGGACGGGCCGGACCGCCCCCGCCGGCTTCGGTGAGCTCCCCACCCTGCCCCTCCCGCCGGCCTACGTACACCGTCTGGCTCGCTCCAGTCTGGCCCTTCTGGCCGTCCGCCTGGACGCTCGTCTGACTGTCTTCCTAATTGACACATTCCGTCGCCTGGGTCGATCTGCTACTGTGTCGGGGCTAGGCCGCCGGCCGCTCACCACTCCGCTTGGAAACGCCTTGCTTCACGTTCCTGCCGCGTCAGGCGATGTGGCCAGTACCGAGGCCGCCTACCGCCACCTGCGCGAGCGAGGCCTCGTCCCCGACGTGATTACCTACGCCACCCTCACGAAGGCCTACTGTCTCGGCCACCAGCCCGAGCGCGCCGTGCGACTGTGGTCCCAGGCCTGGCGCCGCCCCACGCCGGGCGCGGCGGTAGCCCCGGACCTGTACAACGCTCGCGCACTAGGATGGGTTGCCCGTGCCCTGGTCGCCCTGCGCCGCCGCCACGGGGCCGAAGTTGATGCGGCCGTTCGGATCGCCCTGACCACCTGCGACCCCGTCACTTCGCCATCAGCGCTTCTAGCCGACCTCACCTGCCATCCTGACGCCCCTGGCGCTCTACTCCAGGTGCTTCGCCGCACTTTCCGCGCCCTGGTGGTTCACTTACCAACGGGATCGCGCCAAATCTACCACCATTGGTTACACTGCCTTGCCGCCGAAGGCGACTTGGCAGGCTGTGCCCGACTTCTGGCTCAGGATCTGCCCGCCCGGGGACTCGACGTCCGCCCGGCCACCCTCCGTACTATCCGGCGGCCCCTCCGCGAGCTTGTAATTCGTGAGCGTCGCTGGCTGGCGCACGCCGGGCGCGCTGACCCCCATTTGCCCGCCCAGGACGTCGACCGGGCCTATCAGTCAGCACTGGCCACAGGAATCGTTCCTGCGGCGCTAGGGCCGGCCGCCACGCCCTGGATATTAACCTGGGGCCGCGTCGGCCCTCAGCCTTCAGACTTGCCCCTCTTGCCTTACCAGCGGCGAGCGGCCCAGCTGGCCCTGCCGATTCCCGCACAGCTCGCCCGGGCCACCGTCGTGATTGTACCCGGCTTCTACCTACGCCAGTGGCTGGCCTGGCGCCGCCAAACCGTGGCATCCCCCCGATGGCGCCGAGGCAGATCGCCTTTGCGTCGTGGTGGTTTGAGGACTGCCGGGGCCCCCACCTTCTTTGTATAACATCCCGGCCCGTCGGGTTCCTTGGGCCCACGAATGACCCCCCCCCCTCATTCAACTCGTTCTTAAGACTAGATGAATGTTTTATCCAATAAATTAATTGGTGATCTCGTACATGTCTTCGCTGCCTCTTTCCCCCACCACCACTTGGACACTAGCCTCCAAGGCGAGGAACGCTGGTTTAAAGTTAGCAACACGCTTTCACTGGAGTTATCTGGCCACTGTAATGACCTGGTCAGGGTCTGGGCTATCCAATCGGCGGTACTGACAGGGCTGAACCGCGCCGCAGTTATTGGTCTATCAGAGTGATCTAATCTTCACCTTTAGAATGGTTCATTTGGCCAACTGTTTCTCCTATTATTACAACCCGCCCACCCTCTGTTGGAACTATCGTGATTATTATTATTGTTACCATTCCGAATTGAGGTTGCAGGCGACGCTCTATATATCCACTCATTGATTTCACCTTGGGGTCTCATGTTTACACCCATGACAGATGGTAACAAGGAAGGGGGGGGCGATTCCCTTGTGCCTGTCAACCTCACAACGCGACGGTATCGGGGTAGTAGTCGAGGTATAGATGTTATCCGACTGGGTGGATAGGAACCGTGTCAACTGCACTCCCCCCCCCGCCTTCTCGACGCTCTTGGATGCGCAGACCCCCATGTCGTACCCAACCCTTAGTTTAGTCGCGTCGGGGTTAGACCGTTCCTTACCGATATTGAAAAACCTCAGGACCGTGCTCATCCAAATCGGCGATCCCAGAACATGGCCAAGACGTCCGCGGAACAGGTCGCGTCCGAAGCACAAATCTCATGTTTTTCAGGCACGCCCAATTGGTATCACTCTACCGTCTAGTCTCAACACAGCGCTGACCCGAACCGGTAGCTATCCGACAGGGTCCCATCTCATCAGACTAACCAACCATCGCTTGGCCACATTGCTCATTTTTTACTTGGCATATTGTGTCGCTAGTTTACCTACATACTCCAACTGGCCCAACTGATTACGCCAGTCGAATGAGTGCCTCTTGTCTGAGCGAAATTTCTTCATATCCGCCACCCTCCACACCAATACCCCCCCAGTAACATCTTTGCTGTCGGATACATCTCTTGACGGCCACCCCTGACTACGGCCCTGCTCTATGCCTGCACTGGCAGCGGGCCAACCAGCCCCTCGAATAATTCTAATTTTTGTTCGCAATATAAAATGCACCTGACCGCCGATCTGCGAATAAATATTATCAACTACACCACACAATCGAGTACCAGTTCCTGGTCTTCCTTTATTGTGCTGACCCCCGAGTTCTAGTCTGCCATAAGGGACCACGTACCATTTAACTACGTTTCCAAGTAGTGCGTGAAACCTGTATATGAACGGATATCACGTCTGATATGTAGCTAGTAAACAGTATAGCATAACATTGCAAACATCTCGCCACAGCTAGGGGTATGGCGGTGAGACGCTGCCCACTACGTCGACTCCGTCCCCCTAGCGGCTTAGGCCAGAAGGATCGGCCGTTGTATTCCAACAAAGATAGGGACCGCGAAAACGATTCACAGCCTTAGGCGATCCTTTTCGTCGTCGTCACTCTCGCAGACAGCTAACGGTGCTGGCACGTTTATCCCCACTCCATTTCGCTTGGCCCTCTCCATTTGGTAGGTATTCTCACAGAGAATGTAGATTGGAAAAAGTAGTGTTCTTCTGGGCGTGACAGAAGGCTCACCGATCGGAAACAGGTGGCGAATGTGGTTCACTCCATCACCCCTTCCGCTTTTGTGGCGAAGGATGCATCTGTGGCTAAATGAGGCTCTCCCACCGCCCGACGGACTTGGTAACACCATCCCGTGGCGTACATGGCCACAGCACGCCGCCGCGAAGGGGAGACGCACCATCCGCCATTCCACCCCCCCTCGTCGATCCCTCCAGGGTCTTTGTGTTGGAAGAAGGCAGGAGGAGTAGAATTGGAAGGTGCGATGCCCAGGCGTTCCGAAGTCCTCTCCTCGCTTGGCCACCACGGCCAACTCGGGTGACCTGCTCTACGGTGGGGCAGCCGCCCAACGTTGTACGATGGTCCGGTGACCCTACCTACAGGTGCTCGTCCAGATACGTGGAAACAAGGATACGGTCGTTGGGAGCCTTGACCTCTCTATCCAGCTGCCCGGGTCTTGGTTCTCACCTCTTTTACTCATATTCGCCATTTGCCCTGAAGGAAGTTTTTCACCTTTACGCTCATTGCGACCTGCCCATTTGCCACCCCATACCCGTCGTCCGCCAGACTGGTCCACTATTTCCCTCCCTTGCTTTAAAATACTTGAGTGCTTCCCGCCACTGTGACTTGCCCGGCCCTGTGTGCTCGATATTCAACGGCCCAGACACACACCACCCTTCGGCCAGCCTGAGTGCTTGGTCGATACCGCACCCCTGTTGGCTATGGCCTTCCCCTCACCTGCCCCGAGTACCATCGACATGCCCGACCCGCCTGTGACGGAGTGCATTCCCTTCACCCGCCACTACCATGGCCATGCCTACGTTGATCAGTACGCCTGGCTGCAGGACGCATCCCCGCGCCGGAACCCGAAAATCATGGCCCACCTCGAGGCCGAGACCGCCTACATGGAGGCCAGTCTGCTTCCTCAGCAGGACCTCGAGGTGACCATTTACAAGGAGCTTTTGGACGGGTGCGGGACCCTCGCCACCAGTGCGGCGGCCGGCCAGCTCACTCTGGACCGGGCTGACGGGCCCATGGATACATCCTACCTCTACGGTTGGCGGCGGCGACCAGGCCTGATCCACCCGGTCTATATCCGACGACCGGCCGGCCGGCAGAACGACGAAAGGGTCGTGCTCGATCTGAACGAGCCCCGCTTCTCCTGCGCCGCCATCCACCGAGTGGCCGTTAGCCCCGACCACCGGTGGCTGGCCTTCGTGATCGCCACCACGGGCGCCGACAAGCTATCACTCTACTTTTACCACGTCCGGTCCCGCACGGTATCACCAAGGGACGTGGTGCATAACGTCGCCCCCACTCTGGCCTGGGCCGACGCCCGCACCTTGCTCTATTGCACGCCCACCACCGGTAAGCGGCCTGGTCAAGTCTACCGCCACACCCTAGGTACCCGGTTGCAGCAGGATATGCCCATCCTGGAGAACCACCGTCCCGAAGTCACGCTCAGCGTCCGGGTCAGCGCCAGCGGGGCCTATGTGTTTATCGACCTCTGGGAACCTACCCGCAGCGAGTGTCACTTTATACCCGCGCCCGCGGTGGCCCGCGGGGCCGCTCCCACCCGGATACAGCCCTTCACCCACCGACTGCGGTACACGGTCGAGCACCAGGGTCCTCACTTTGTGATCCTCGGCAATCGCCAGGGTGACGAGCCCCGTATCAATGGCCAGGTGTTTTATTGCCCTGTGGTTGGCCCGGAGTTCGGGTGCGCGGCCTGGCGGCCGCTGCGACCTTACGACTCGCAGACCTTGGTCGAGCAGGTCGTGCCCTTCGCCAATCACCTCGCTCTGGTGGAACGTGCCCGGGGTCAGGTTAGCCTGCGCGTGCTGTGCGGCATCGATGTCGTCCCGGGCCGCCCGGCGCGCTTCACCGGGACGGTGGGGCCTGACGCTGCGGCGCACAGGGTACCTATCCCCGCCGGAACCACCCGAGTCTCCGTCTCGCCCACCGCGCAGGGCTACCACAGCAACCGGCTCCGGTTCACCGTGGAGGGGCCGCAAAGTCCTGTCGTCACCTACGAATACGACCTGGATCGCCAGGCCCGGCGCCCCATGTTTCCCTCGGAGGAACGGCCCGAGCCGGACGCCGACGACGGGGCCCACCTTTACACCGTTGAACGCCTGGCTGTCGACCTGCCCCACGTGCGTGACCCCTTCTACCTCGCCCCGCCGCGCTACGTCAAGATCCCCGTCACCCTCGTCTATCGCGCGGACCGAATGCACCGCGACGGGTCCAACCCTGCCGCTATTTTGGTCGACGGCGTCCGTGGAAAGGCTGATCACGCGGGCTACGCCCCGCACTGGCGGCCGTTACTGGACCGCGGGTTCGTCGTCGCGGTGGCCCACGTACGTGGGGGCTGCGCCAACGGCCGGGCCTGGCATGAGGTGTACGGGCGACTCCTGCAGCGCAAATCCGGAGCCTACGACCTGTTGGCGGTGGCCAACGCCCTGGTGAAACGGCGCTACACCTCGGCGCACCGGACCGCCGTCCTGACCCTCAGTCCCGACGAGGGGCTCACGGCCGCCGCCGCCTTAAATCTCAAGCCTCAATTCTTCCGGGCTGCGGTGCTGCACGCGCCCGCCACCGACCCACTTAATGCCCTTATGGCGGACGACGCCCCGGCCGCCGACCGAGAAGAGTTCGGGGACCCGACTACCGATACGACCATATTCCAGTACCTAATAAGCTACGCACCCTACGATCGCGTCGCCCCGCGTCGTTTACTCCCCCACATTCTGTGCCACGCCACCCTGGATGGGAATTACTGGCAGGCAGCCAAGTGGGTGAGTCGGTTGCGTGCGGCCGGCGGTGACCCCCACGACCGGCGCGAGACGCTGTTGGCCGTGGACCTATCACCCGCACCGGACAGACTCCCCCCTCTGGGCACCTTAGCCCGGGACCTGGCATTTCTAGTAGCCCGGTTAGAGGACACCGTTCCGGCCCTCCGCACGGCGCCACTGATCTACCCCAGCCGGCGGGGCCTATCCGGCAGTCGGGAGATTGACTTTGATGCGACGCGAACCAGCTGCGGGTCGCAGTCGTAGGGTTTGTTTACAACTTATTGGAAGGATAAAAGGTGGTGGTTCATGGACCGTCGATTACGAGCGCCCACAATGTATATAAAGCTTCACGTTAGATATCTGCCAAGACAACCTTTATGGGGAATGACGAGGACCGGGCGATCAGCGTAGGATGGTATGTCCATTGGTACTAAATCTAGCGTAGTGTATTTAATTGTGAAGGAGGGGATGCCAGACTGGTGTCGGAGGCAAGGTGGGCCTAGTGGGGGGGTGGGAAAGGACCGTTAGGATTCACCCTGGAGTACAAAATTAAATAATCAGGAGTACCGGGAAAGAAAGGTGGGGTAATTGATGGACGGGGCTTTATTCGGCGGGAAGCCATGTGGGGGTTTTCTCTCCGAGTCAATGCCAAAAGCCGAGTCTGAACGAAATGATCTAAACATAGACAGGCTATCCGCGATTGACACCGGGAAATCGCTCACTTGGCCGTGCCCAATAACCTTGACGATTGTTGGAGATCAAAGAATGTACGCGACGCACAACCGTTCCTATCCGTGGTGTGAAAAAGAAAGAGCGAAGAATGACAGCACATGATAATCCTTTGGGGGCAAGAGCAGGTTGGTTTCATGTCGGTCCGCCCGCATGGCATGAGGCTCGGGCATCCCCCTGCCCCTTTAACCTTAAGAAGCCATTACATGCAACGCTGGGTCGTCCCTAGTACAGTGTAGGGGTGCGGCTCGTCGACCCGGGACGGTAAGCAGCCCATTCTATTGTGTGTGAAGTAGAGCGTCCATCGTTCCAGTAATTTGGGTCAGGATTTGCCGAACCTGCGGCTCGAACCGAGCCCCGTCTCCATGCAGCTGGCTGAGGTAGGTTTGTACTACGGCCAAATTAGCGGCGTGAGCCGACGGATCGTGACGGGTCCCCACGAGGTAGTGGCGCACCCGGTCCCGAAGTTCGTCATATGAATTTGGATCGGCGGGAGCGGCCCACGATGCGCGTGCCTCGGCCGTTTCAATTAGATTGCACTGCGCCGACCGACTTGCCCGTACTGTCTCGGTCCCGTGGATGGAATAGTGCAAGGCACGCTGGTAAAACGTTTCGGCGGCAGGCTGAAAAATAGGGGAGTGGACGGGTGCCCAGTACACGGAGTCGCAAAGGGTGAGTTAGGAAGGCCGTGCGCGCCAGTATAGTCCCGCCCTATGGCAGAAATTCCTGTAGACTACCACTGGCTTACCTCGTTTCCACTAGGGGGTGGACCCGCGTCAATATAGCGCATAAGGTCTTCCTGCAGCGAGTCGGGGATTATCAGTTCGAGCAGATCGACTTGGACGGCACTAGTGGCGAAGTGAACCTGTAAATTGGGAATAGAGGAATGTTATCCAGTGACGAGGGGAGAGGGGGGAGGTGCCAGATCAATAAAATGGAAATCTGGGGCCGCAAAGGGCGGGAGGAGAGTCAAGAATGAAGGCAGGAAAAGCAAAAACCGCGGCTCCCAGACCACAGATCGCATAGTATGGTCAGAGGGGGAGGTACCAAGAGGCTGGCCTTACCAGCTGGGTCAGACATTCCTGGACCACAACCCAGGTGTGGGTCTCTGCACCCGCGTGGAAAACGGCTGCCAGGTGGCGGCCCAAGGCGTCCTATTGAGGAGGAATGGAGTTTAAGATATGAGGGACAGGTTAGCTTGCCCGAGTAATGGATACCCTGGTACGCGGTCAGGCCTTATCGCGACTGCCTTTTCGCGACGCGCAATAGCAACGGAGTGAACTGACCTTGGATGGTGGGTCTGGGGCGGAGACACCCGAGCAGGCCCCAGCTAGAGCCAAGACAGCGACAAAAGGAAACGGAGAGGTAAGGGGTGGCAGTGGGGTAAGCAGCTTTTCGACGCTCGCCATGACCTGAGAATGGCAAACATTAGGCGGGGTAATAAACAAGGCGATAAAGTGGGAGGTGATAAGTTAAAGATGGAAGTTCCAGCGAGGAACGCGGTCTGTGTGGCGGAAAGGGCGGAGGACGAGACGCCACCTGAAGGATCGCTTACCGGTAGCACCGCATCAATCGGCACGGGTAGAGTGGCGGTACCCAAGGTGAAGATAATTTCTAGAACTTCGGCGATCGACTAGAGGGGAGGAGGAAACGGAGGCAAAAAGGTTAGGATTAGTCGCAGGTCCGGTTCCTGCCCGCAGTTACCGCCGATACCGACAAGGGTGGGGAGTAGTAAAACAGGAGGGAAATCGAGGAGTGTTGGAAAGATGGGGAGGCCTCAGGGTAGGAGGCAAGGCCATCGACTCCCAGGCACGTACCGAATTCAGAGGTAGGGGTTTACCAGGGTTGCCGCGTGACCGGTCTAGGGCGGACAGTGCTTCGGCGACCACAGCGAGGATGGCACGCCGCTGGGCCGGGCCATTGTGGGCCGAAGGGTCAAGTGCGGACAGGAGACGAACTAGGTGCGCTGCAGGAACGCGTAGGGCCGCCCACTGCTCCACTGCCGACGCAGAGGCCGGATGGGTGCGCAGCAAACGTTGGATCGTGCTCAATAGCCAGCTGACCGTGCCCTCTGCTGACTATAATCGGTTGAGTGACATCAAAGGGGATGTGCCAATGGGTGGGATAGGGGAGGTCCATTAGTCGGTCTCCATGATGAGGAGTTTTGGCCCGCCGACAGCATTTTTTTGGGAAGGGGAGAGGGAAAGGATGCTTACCTGGTGCAACCGCGGGGAGGCGAAAGGTAGCAAGTCGTGTACGACGGGAGAAGTGCGCAGGAGGGCAACGGTGGACCGCGCAGGCAACCGGGTCGCATAGACGCGGTCGGCGTATTCTGCGGCAGCGGAGGGGGTCAGGACAAGGAGGTGTGAACGTATCACCGTCCCTAGACGGTCAGCGAGAGCCGGGGCTGTCGGGCCAAGGGCATCGACGACATCGAGCAGACCGTCCACGGTCGCTAGCACCTGATCCACCGGCTGCCGTGCCGCGGCCAGAACCAAAAGGTCGGCGGCCGCGCACCCAGCGGGCCCCGAAGACGCCAGAACGACGGCCAGGATATTTTCAAGCGGACCGACGCCCGCACAATCGAGCTCGGCCAGAAGGGTGACGTAGGCGTCATCAGAAGTCTGGTAGTTGGTCACACGGTCGAGGGTCAGGAGGTGGTCGATCAGCGGGAATGGTTCGTCGGGCGGTGGGGGAACGGTGGTCAGGACCGCCTGGCGAAGCAGGAAGTAGGCCCAGGGCCCTTCTCTCGTGTCGTCCTCGGTCCTGGGATAATGAGGGGGCACAATGGACATTACCGCGCGCCAGACGGCGTGGGTACCGGCGCCAGGAGCGAAGCCAGTGCGGACCAGCTCGGTCACGGGCGTCTGCAACCCGGCGTTAACGGCAGTGGCCAGCAGCGCACTGAGTCCCCGAATTCGCCACGCGGAGATGTCGGCGAGGGCGGTAAAGTGAGCGAGCAGGTCGACCAAGGCCGGCAGGGCGGGAAGGCCGACCCAACGATCCCGGAACCGACCAACTAGCCGGCCGGCGGCGGTAACCAGTGAACTGATGACCTTGATGAAGTGCGCAACGGCACCGGCGTCTACCGCCGTGGCCAGTAGTTCGCGGGTGCGACGCTGGCTAATGTGGCGGATCAGGGTAAGCAGTGCAGCGGCTGGTAAGGCCTGGTCAAAGGTCGGGGTGGGCCAGGCCAGGCCCAGCGTTATGACGACGCGCACCGCGACCCCGAGGGCCTTGAAGTCGGCCGGGCGAGTGGTAGCGAGGGATACCACGCCGGAGGCGTAGCGGACAGCGGTGGTCTCCCAGGCGTCGTCGCCGGCGGCCGGCGGTAGGGCCAGACGCGGGAGGGCCCGGAGGAAATGGGTGGCGGCGTAGAGAGCGGTGGGGACGCTATCGCTAACCAGGCCCGACGCATAAGCTTGGGTCGCCAAAGCCAAGTATGCATCGACAAAGCGGCAGGCGGCATCTGGGTGTAGCGACAGAGGTGGCAGATCCGCTGGTGAGGCAAAAACCGTACTAAACCAATCGAACCAGGGCCCCGGCACAGCAGTGCCAACTGTGTTCGGTAGGACGTGCACCACGTCGGCTAGAACGCGGGCCCGGCCGTCAGCGTCGAGGGTTCTCCATTCGACGGACACAGCCGGCGAATCGCGTGCGGTCATGGGCAAAAACTAGCGGGTGCAGAGGTCGTTGGAAAAGGAAGTGGAAAATATTCAACAAAAGGCCGAGGTGACATAGCCACAATGATGGGTCGGAAGAGGTGGTCAGGGCAGAAAATGCCCTGAAAGTGAAAACCTGGTAACAGGGTTGTATGCTATTCGAGCGTAGGGAATGTGCAATGAGAGCACTCGGTGGACCGTAGCAGCCCGGACTTGAGGGTTGCGACTGCGGCAGGTAGGATGGAGTCAGGGGCTGTGTTTACGCTTCCAGCGGATCCTTGGCAGGCAGGCCACCCGTACCGTATGTTTCGCTAATAGCGGGGGGGGGGAACGCTTCTCGGCTCTTTCATATAAGTTTTATAGGGAATATCAAAATCACCCACGCTGAAGGTGGTGGTGATGAAAAGTAAACGAAACTACATTACAGTAAGGAGGTGGGGGGGACTAGGGATGGCTGGTATCCGCACCGCGCAGTGGACGCGCGGGCCTCAGAAACGCACGAGAGCGTTCAGGCAAGTAAGCTGAGCACCGGTATCGTCGCCCTCGTCAGGCAGGCGGGCCACGGCATTGACGGTGTAGCGCCCCTGGATGGGAGAAGTGGGAGAGGGTTGCAGAATGAAGATGGGGGCGGGGGTTAGTCACTGAGCCGGAGGGCTAGAATGGCCGCGGCGGGCAGCGTGTGTGGAAGGGGGGGGCATAACCTACTCTGGGGATTTCCTTGGGCAAGTCGACTTCCTTGGTGATGGACACGACGCCGGGGGGCACAGGGCAGGCGTGGCCCACCTGGTCCAGGTAGTCACATAGGTCGAAGCGCCGACTGAGCAGCTTGATAAAGCCGTACTTGACGGTTACGTCAACGTAGCTGCCGTTGGTCACCGTCTGCTTCACGTGGCCCGAGGCCTCGATGCGCAGGGTCTGGCCCTTGTGCGGCGGGTCGGGTGTCAGGTTGACGGAAGAGACGGTCACGAGATCCTCATCCGGGTTGCCGCAGTAGTAGAGGGACTTGCCCAGCGGTTTGCCCAGCGGTGGCGGGGCCAGCGAGTCGAGCGAACCGCCTAAGGGGAGGTGCCAACGGGTAGCGGGGTCAAGGTCTGCGCCGGCGGCAAAGCGGGCATTCGTGAGGGCCGAGGAGGCCAGGGCCACCAGGGCGACGGCGAGGAGAGAGGTCTGCATGAGCGTGGCGGACAGGACGGATGCAAGAAGAGGAGGGCAGGCGGGAAGGGCAATTGTGGGTGATAGTGATGTTACACACAAGTCAGTGGTGTGAAAGGCGAAGATGGCAGGTTAAAGACGTGTACTTTTATGTGGTAAGGCTGACAGGGAATAGGCAGGCGGGGGGGAGGGTTTCGGTTGGGCAGAGAGGGGTTAAGGGGGGACGACAGGACATATGCGTCGGACCATTAGCCCGGACGCCATCCGCCAGGAAACAGGTGAGGGAGAAAATGGCGTGTGGGTGGAGGAGTAATCGACCGCCTCCTGACCTTAGATGACGGAGACAACCACTGCAGGTCAACGATGCAGATCGGAGTGAGGGGTGAAGTAGCCACCCTTGCCACTGGCGCCGTTGCTTTGTACCGGTGCGGCCCACCAGGACAACTCTGAGCGATGGTACCAGCTGGTGGCCCAAAACGTCCATACCAGGAGCCATGCACGGACGCAGGCGGACTTAAAGGCGATTTGACGTGACTATGCTCGTCGATACCAACGGGGGCCCTTGCCTAACCCTGGAACGGCCGACTCGGCAGCTAGGCCCGAGGACGCCGTGTCAGTTGTATAACCCCGTTGTCAAGGCTTACATGGCAATGGATTCCGAGGACACCAGTCGAAGCCTCTGCCGGCCACCGCCCACTGTCGGCCTGGCGCCGTAGGCTACCCACAGCCCCGGCGTATTTTCCGGGAAGCTTACCAATGAACGGCGTAAAGGTCGGCGGGAGTGAAGGGGCCCGCGCCCCCCCCCGATTTGCAAACATTGCCTTCACGCCCCCTCTTCGCTCACGCCACGTTTTTGCTTTTTTTACTTCAACTCTGCATTGGACTATCTCTTCCTTGGCCGACATCACTGCGTAGCCCACCGGCGGATTGCTTTCCTGGATCATCCTTCACGGCACCTTGTCCTATTCTCCCCCCCCCACGCCTGGCCACTCTTCACATGGTGTACTATATCCCCGCGCGCCCACCCACACGCCACCGCGTTTGGGTAAGTAGCGCTGCGCGGCCTCCGTCTGCCACCGCTGGGCCACCCGTCCGCCCCTCGCCACGTCCGCCGGCCCCCACGCGGCCCATGCGTAATCTGGTCTGGCGGCCCAACACCCCGTCTGCCCCACCACCGCCCGAGTCTACTCAGACCGTTACGACCATACCCCCGGCCTGCATGCGACAAGTGCCGCGCCCGATCCCCCGTACTACCGCACCCTTTCCCAGCGCCCCCCGGCAACCCGCGGGCGCTCTGTACGCGCGGCCACTGACGTCCCGGCCGCGTGCCTCCCGGCATCTGACGCTGGACAACCGCACCCCTCGGCTCGCAACCGGCACCCCCGCTTCTACCCGCCGGCCCTCGCGGAACCTGCGCCTCATCAATACCCCCCACCCCCGGTAAGAGCCTTTTGCTATACCTCTGTTGAGCATAATAAGGTGTAAGTGTTGATCCCCCCCCCTTCGCAGGCTTAGACACCACAGACTAACGCTCCCGATGACCTTTACCTTCCCGCCCTCGCTGACCCCCTGGCCACTAGACGGCGACCTTCTTCCGCCCCGCCCCGTCCCGCCATACCAATGCTGGCTGGACGCTGCCGGGAACTTCGGGTCGGGTCCCGGATCTATACGGTCGACCGTACCGGTTACAAATTGGTCCGCCAGACGACTACCCCAACCGCCGGATCCACTTCGACCGACCTCCAGAAGCGGGAATTTACCCGTACCAGCCGCCGCAGCCTGATCCGCAAGACGCTCTTAGGACGGCCCCTTGGACCGCCCCGGGCCCCCCACCGGCGCCTCACCACCCGCCACTGTACGTTTTACAACCGATTCGGGCGGTGCAACGCCGGGTCGGCCTGCCCCTACCTTCATGACCCGGCCCGCGTAGCTATCTGCAGCCGGTTCCTACGCGGGGCCTGCACAGATACGGACTGCCTCTTTTCCCATGACCTCAGCCCCGAGCGGATTCCCCTGTGCCACCATTTCCAGCACGGCGCATGCGATCGGGATAACTGTCCGTACCTTCACATCAAGATGGCCGCCAGCGCACCCATCTGCCGGTCCTTCGCATACGACGGCTTCTGCGCGCAGGGCCGTGACTGTCCCCAGCGCCACGTGTATGAATGTCCGGCGTTCCATGAAACGGGTGAGTGTACCCGGCCCAAATGCAAATTGACCCACGTCCCGGCCCGCACCCCGCGAGCGACGTCGGGCCCAGCTGCCCGACCGACCCCGCGACCACCCACCGCAAGGCTTGTGGCGACGCCACCACCGAAAGCGCGACGGTACATGGAAGCGCTGGACGGCCTTGAAACCGACGAAACCGCAACGGAGCAAGCTTTCGATCACTCCGCCATCGGCACCGCCGAGCTTTCCTCCACAGTCGATTCAAATTTCATCCCCCTAGTAGAAAGTGATTCCGAGGAAGGCTAACCTGTCAGGGTAGACCATTCTGAAACGTAGGTAAGTAGTAGTCCAGGGCCCGCCTGTGGGCCGCCAGCTGACCACGGCTATGAAAGGGACAGTTCCATCCGGGGACACTTCCCTCGCTGGCGGTGTTGCATGAGAGGCGCGGACATGCTCTAGTAGCCCGCCGCTCGCAAGAGCGCGTCTGTGGTCCATGCCCTACGGGGCCGCAGTTGTCACAATGTACATCAACCAAATCAAAACTCGGGCTCGGGTGCCCTCGAAGATATTGAACAGGGCACCTAGACACACACCAACACGTCGTGCTGCCACCGGATAGCTTTAAAGTATTAAGAGCGGGCTGGTTAGTTAGCGGCCGGTGCCTTATCTCGGTGGTGTATACCAACGCCGGAGCCTTTGGGTAGTTTCTGGTCAGTGCCACCAATAAATGAAGTTTAAAGCCAGTATAATCTATTTACGGTCGGATAAGTATCGAGCAATGCAGATGACATGGTATATAGGTAGTGGGAGGGAGCGAAGGTGAGGCCATCGGTTCGGGAGATGGTTAGAGTGAACTATTGTACAGATGGTTTGCGGAATGGGTAAGGGGGATTCAAAGCAGTCGAAGGTGCAAAGTGGCGCGAGGGTGACCGCCCACAACCAGGTCGACAGAGACTGAGTGAGGGCCACGGACGGTGAAGAAGCTGGGGTCGAAGGCCAGAACGCAGGTCAAGTCAGCCAGGCCGCCGGGAGTGACGGTAAGGCTTGCCCCGGACACAACAGCAGCGTGGCAACGGGGCACGACCCGCAATTGCACGGGGTGGCGGGACACGTTGAGCACGGCGGTATCGACGCGGTAATATCGGGTCCCGGTAGCCGGTTCCTGGCACAGCGGCCGGGGTAGGATGAGGGTGGCCGGCATCAGGCGGAGCAGACCGGCACCCCCGGACGACGGTCGACGGGTAAGACTGCGTGGAGGGTGGCAACCGGATAGCGACTTGGCCCGTGACCCGGCGCGGTCTACGGGAGGACGCCGGGCGGCCGGTTCCCGCGGCGGTACCGTCGGGGCGGAGTGGCGGGTGGCGGGAGTCGTCGACCAGGGCAGGTGGGAGCGGGCGCGGAAATAGGCCTGGGTGCGGTCGAGTTGGGCGGGGTCCGCGGGTGACGAGGAGAAGGTCCGTGGGTGGGCGGCGGCGGCGTGAGCGAGGGTGTCCCAGGATGACCTGCTGCCTTGGTCGGCCCTGGCGAATTGGGAGGGCAGTGAGTCGGCAGCACTGGGCCGCCGCGCCAGCTCGGTGGACCCGGGGCAGCCGTCGCCGAACGAGCCCAGCGAACAGCCATTCAAGGAGAACGGGGACCGGGTGGCCATAGGAAAGATCAAAGGAAATGAAGCGTAAGGGTTGGAGCTGGTTCACCGAGGACAGGACAGGACATGGGGAAGGAGGGGGCATTGCAGATCCGCCGGTCGGTGGAGGGCGGCGCTGGCCACTGCGCGTGTGTGCAAGAGGAAGACAACCCTCGAAAGCCGGGAGGGGGGATTGGGCCCCCCTTCTCCACAAGGACGGTGGTTGGAGTTTCACTGGCCGTGCGGGACTAGAAGGGCGACAGACCCCCCATGCCATGCGACCTACAGTCCCTTTGACACCGTGCGGCGGCCTACTGAGCGAGTGCGTTAGGAGGGAGGCTTAGAATGCCCGCATCGGCTTGTGGGGGGGGTATAGTCAACGCCGCGAGAGTGCAGCGATTCGCTTTTGTGGGCGGTTGCACCGGTATCCAAGCGGAAAAACCTGGGGGGATGAAAGAATACACAGCTGTCGTGTCTAGGCAGGGTGGTATGTGAAAATTATTCTAGTTCCGTTTCTGGTCGCACAGACTAGGCGTGTATAACTCCCGGCCAGAGACAATCGGTTAGCCGGCTGGCCCCGACTTGTCGCACGTCGGGGTATTGTTGCGATTGTGGCCATTGTTGACCAGCCGTCCAGTTCCTTGGGTGTTGCGAGGGCCAGGCCCTACATAATGCGGTCGGTGCCCCCACCAGCGGCCCCTAAATTAAGACGCAACCGCCCCTTTGTATTATCACCTCTGCTGCATAGCCACTGCCTCCCGGCCGGAAATCCTAGCTGGCCGACGTGCCCCTCCCACAACCCAGACGCCCTAATCGTATCAACCAAGTGTCTCGCCTTGGCCGCCGCCCTCCCCTCCGTCTCAGAGGTAAGTGGACCGCTTTGGACGCCCGGCCACAGTGCTGAAGTCGGTTTCAGTCGGGCCACTACGCCGACCGCGGCCGGTAGGCTCAAGCTGTCGCGGCGTTGATCCCCTCCCCGCCGCCCACTCACCCGACCGGACGAGCACGCGTTGACGCAGAGAGCGATCCGCGCGTCGGCCTGTGTATGCCCATCCCACCCGTCCGCGCTGTGGGTTGGCCACTCCGTTGATAGTCCCCAGGCCCCTTCGCATTCTGCGCGGCCTGGGTGGAGTCTCCCGTCGTTCCCCTTTGAATAACTCCGGCCCTCCCTCCCCCTCTCCCTCCCTGCCTGCCCCTTCCCAGTTCCAGCGCCCCACTTCCGCCTGTTGGCTGGTATCAGAGCCTCTCCGTGCCTACTTAGTGACGCCGTCCCGCCCCCGCACGGGTAAGCTCGCTCGCCGCCTTTTCCCCTTCCGAGTTTGCGTGTAACCGTGTTATCGTTTTCGCCTCGTAGTTTTACCTCCAGTTCATCAGCCCCCGCGTTCGCATTGCGTCACGGCATTTGTACCTGCCCTGCTGGCGCCAAGTCCATCCCCTACCCCTTCCTCGCTGTCATCTGGCCCTTCCGCCGGTTGTTTAGACAGCCCACCTTCCGATCCCAATCAGCCACCGCGTAACCCGGATTGCTGCTCTGCGCGCTCAGCCTCCGAGTTCGGTCCTTCACCTTCAGCGCCCCCTAACCTACCGAGGTTAGCCCAAGATGAGCCGTGATCGTCTGGGCGAGTTCCGGGTAAGCTGTCCTGCGGACTAGCCTGCCACCGTGTCCCAGTGGCCTTGATCACTGCATCCTCCCCCCCTCCCTGCCATCCCAGGTCACTAACTCGGCCTGCTCTTCTCCCGTCCACCTTCCTGTAGGCCGAGGCCCAGAACCGCGACGACGACTACCGCCAGGCCAGTCCCCAGGCCATGGAGATGGGCGCCGTATCCTCCCACGGCGGTCCTACTGGCTTCCAAGATATGGTAAGTATTTAGAGATAGGTTCCGTACGACCAGGCTTATCGCGGTCTGTTTCCAAATATCCCCCCCTTCCCTTGCCCGGTATCTAACCGGCCCATGTTCCCCCGTCCGTTCACTCTACCATCCAGGTCCGTGAGGTCGAGCAGGATATTGAAGCCATTCAGCAGCAGGTGGAACAGGTTGACCGTCTCAACCAACGTACCCTGCAGGCCGTCGGCGACGACCAAATCTCTCGCTGCCGTCAGGAGCGTGACCAGGTCAGCGGTCAGATTGATCAGCTGATCCGCCAAGCCCAGGGCCGCTTGGAGCAAGTCACGGGCGAGAACCAACGGCTCCCTCCAGCCGACCCTGACACGGCTGCCCGTAAGGGTCGCACGGCTGCCCTCACCCGTCGCTTCCAGGACGTGATTGAACGCTACCGTGAGCTGGAGGACGTGTACTGGAAGAAGTCCCGCGAGCGCCTCAAGCGGCAGTACAAAGTGGCCAAGCCCCTGGCCACCGACGACGAGATTGAGCAGGCCCTGGACGATGAGCGCGCCGGCCAGATCTTCACCGAGTCCTTGCTCAACACGAGCCGCATGGGCGACGCCCGCCGCGTGATGCGTGACGTCGAGACCCGTCAGCAGGAGATGCGCCAGATCGAGAAGAAGGCCCTGGAGCTAAATGCCCTCTTCATCCGCCTCAACGAGATTGTCAACGCCCAACAGGAGGTCATTGATAACATTGAGGTCCAGGTCGGCAACACCGTCGCCGACACGGCCGCCGCCAACGAGCAGGTCGAGAAGGCCATCTCCATCCGCAAGCGGACACGGAAGAAGCTGTGGATCCTGCTCATCGTTGTCATCCTCATCATCATTGCTATCGTGCTGGCCGTCGTGTTGTCGGTTAAGAAGTAGGCAAGCGTCCCGCCGTTTTCTGCCGGCTTTGGCGTCCTGGATTGTTTGTTGAGGTGTCATGTGCTGTGTTTACCCTTAATTTGCCGTCCCTTCATTTAATGTTTTAGTGTATGTGTGTTTACGTCTACCCACCGATGGCCCTCGATCCCTTCTGAACGGCGAAGGAGGCCGTCGCCCTCTAATTCTGCCCTCTCTGCATTGTTTTTTTTTTTTTTTTCGCCCTCATGCCCTGGCTACGTCCCGATCCGGCCCCCCCCCCCCTGGGATGCACCCTAGCTATGCTTGCACTGCCATATTTAATTATCTAATAAACGTGTGGTGGTTTACGAACATCCTACTACTCGTTCTCTCACCCGCTATTCTGCGGCGGGGAACTGGCTCCTTTGCGACGACTAGGAGAAGGGGGGGGGAGGGGCGTTGACCTGCACTCGGGTGGATGACGACGAATTGGCGAGTGGATTACCACTTGCCTAGCTCCTGCAGGGACGGGGGAGGGGAGTCCTGGAGCATGCCTTGTGGGCGTCTCCGCATCAGAATTAGTGGTGCGCCGGGTACGAATATCCCCGTCCGGACCACACGCTCCACAGGTTGACTGTGTTGGTAAGCTAAACAGGTAGGCAGAGGGGACACGGGTATTTGGTACCCCCCCCCTCGTGCCTTTCCTAGGATCAAGCGGAGTATCCTTGACGCCGTGGCCTACGGGTTGAGGGGGCCACTATGGAGCCACTACACTTCGGCTAGCGGCACCCACCGCCGGACCAGTACCTGCCCTAGTCACCCGGGCTCCAAGTGGATCCAATTCAGTCGTGAAGCCAGAGCAGAATACAGAGTGATTCTTAAAGCATCGCCAATAGCCGTGGCACCGGCCGATACCACGGGTACTACGCGTCCCTCCATAATAACTCCTCCCATGGTCAATACTCGCCGAGGTATGTAACCGACGGTAATTCCCCCCATCCAACCTTACGTTGCTACCACTAAACACGCCCGGGCTGGAGAGTAGGCCTGCTTAGGCCGTGCTCCCCCCCCCTCCCCACTGGGGACTCCACCCGGTGGCCGATTATTCGCCAGCGAATCCGAGTGGTGGGCTCTCCGTCCAAGCGGAGGGAGGTAGGTACCCGAAATAAGTCCCCGGCCGAGAAGTGGTTAATCATCGTGTCGTACCGGCGGCGGTATCTTCCGGTCTTGAATCTGGGGAAGCCATCGGGCCTTGACCTGTGCTACGCGGAAAATGGAAGGAATAGGGGTTACACCAAACCATTCCGCACCCCCTCCTACCGCTCACCTTGCAGCACACCGCGAGGGGAGAGGGAGGGGAGATAATTGTAGGGGAGGGGG
>JANBPT010000205.1:0-56644 GCA_027575765.1 Tieghemiomyces parasiticus
TCTTAGGTTTCATCTGAAACACTGTGATCTGAGACCTCCCGCTTAAAATTCTCAAAATAATTGGAGGCACCTGTATATCACGTGATAGTCGCACCAGGGGCTGCGGAGCGTTGATTAAGCCGCTCGGGGTCTAAACAAAGTCAGTCAGTGAGCAGATTTCTATCTGCTTATGTAGAGGTGCCTATATGCATTTGGATAGTAGTCTGGTCCCGCTTCCACATTGCACCCTTCGATATCAGTACCACGCAACTACACCATCCAGACCATGTGAGAACAGCCATCGTTTTGTACCAGCCTCGTCCTGACTCCCATTTCGTTCCCCCGACGTGTCTTCCTCACTTTCTATTTAACGGTATCCCACGGACGGTGCCATTTCGGGTGTCTTACAGCGCAATCGCGTTCCTTGCCGCCATGGATGAGAGCAACCGGGAGCACCTACATCATTACCAGCACCAGCTTTTCGCCGCCCTCCGACCATATCCGCCCCCCGCAGCCGCGTCGTCTTCACAGGCCCTGGATAGCCAGTGGTACATTCCTTCTGTCAGTTTCCCGCCCCGTGTGGTGCCTGAAGACGAATGCCACCGCAATGACCCGCAGGTGTGTCCGCCCCTCAACGTTGCACTACTCGCTGCGGTTGCTGCCAATCCAGAATCGTCGCCAGGCATGGCGCAACAGGCCCGTGCCACACTCCAGTTACGGTATCGGGCTGCTGAGGCTGCCACATTCGGCGGGACGACCGCCGAATGTCAAAGTTCAGCGGCGGTGCTGGCCCGGCAGCGCGAGCGGATCGGCCGGTTCCGGAAATTGGTCGCTGAGGTCCAGAGTCGCCTTCCGGCTCAGCCGGCTGGTAGGCAAAAACCGGCTAGTTTGGGGTTAACCAACACCGAGGTCATCAATAATTTAGTAAGTACAACCCCCTGTTAACCTCAGAAAGAGTGGGCCACGGGCTAATGGGGTTGACAATTGGGAACAAACCACAATTTTGGCACGGGAGGACGCGGGTTTAAACTCTATACAAGGCGAGGGCGGTTAAAAGGACGCTATCTTGAGCCTTGGTAGGATATCTAACCACTGCGCCTTACTGATCGCCTTTCCAAACCCCCCCCCCGCACTGCCTTTTGTAGCAATTCACCCCTACTGCGCCACCCCTGAGTCTTACCGAAATTGAATGCTTGCTCAACGCTACGACTTTAAAAGGTAGGCCCCACCGAAAATACCAATATTAATTAGATCAAACCAGCAGGATTTCTGCCAGGAACACTGACGTCGCTGTTGTCAATTGGAAGCCACCGGCCCATCTTTAGCACGCTGCAACTAGCTATCCATAACCAAACGCTATCAATTCTCCTTCACGGCACCAGATCCCTACAAGGTAGATCATCCCAGAGTACCGGTGGACACACGGCCCGCGCAACCGGCGTACCACCCGCCTCCAGCTGCCACAGCCCCAGTACCTCGGCCAACTTGCACGGCACGGCCACCCTTGGCACCCACCCAGGCCTCTCTCAAGCGGATCCCTAGTCTCGACTCGGCGGTCGACCCGACCAATTACGCTAAAAGGGTGAGTCAGATGCCACTGTATTCCGCTCAGTTTAACCAGAGGGAGCTTATCACTCAGGCCATATTGTTCTGTACATGAAACTTAAGGATTCCTACCATATGGCACCTCTCCTTTCTACAGCATCAACCCAACCCTATGGCCCAGGAAGAGCTGCCCAGTGAAGCGCCCGGCTTCCCCACGGAATTTCTAACGGCCCGTCAGCAACTGGTAAGTCACGTTTTGTCTCCCAGACGGCCATCGCACTGACCGATTTATCAACTTAGTTGCGTATGGACCACGTTGGCCCGCAATGGGGTATATATGACAGTTTAGCTTTCGTCAACACCGAGGTGGCTGATCCTATGTATCCCGCTGCGACAGATTAGCTAAACGTCATCGGCATCCCTAACTTATGGTTCTATTTACTGCCCATCCCTCCCATAGGCTGCTGAGCAGCAAAGCAAGAACCGGCAAGCACCAGCAGCCCGGCCAACCTACCACCCGGCACGCAGCCTCACCCCGGGAAACGGTGCATCGCCCCATGCTGGCCACGGTGGGCTCAACTCGGGGCCAAGTACGAGTTCGAACGGCGGGGCCGCGCCCGCGGTCATCAGGAAACGACCGCCAGGAATGTCCAACAAGCGAGCCAAGTTCGTATCACCCTTGAATCGCGCGCCGTCGGAGGACAGTGAGGCACCGACCCAGTCCACCCACGAGTTCGGCTACTACAACTTATCTTCAGGTAGTAATGGAGCGGCTAAGCCCGGCGGGGCGGGTCGGAAGGTGCCAGCTGCACGTACCGGCGGTACCAACGGCAAACCTGCTGAACCAGAAGCCCCCGTAGACGAGCGGCTACGTAATATCGAGCCACGCATGATTGAGATGATCACAAATGAGGTGAGTTTCCCGATTGATGGACCTACTGGCTGTGCTTACAACTATACTTTTCCTTTCTGTCTGCCAAATAATAAGGGAGGCTATTCCGCAGTGATAGTTATGACCGAGTGTCTAACCACAACCTAGCACGCCGGTTTACCCTCCTTGTCTCCACCCTGCTCTCTCGCCCTTATCATTAGATCATGGACCGGTCACCGTCCGTGGAATGGTCCGACATTGCTGGACTGGAGCACGCCAAAGAGGCCATTAAAGAGGTGGTTGTGTGGCCGATGCTGCGGCCGGACCTATTCACGGGACTTCGCGGGCCGCCCAAGGGTCTCCTCCTGTTCGGACCACCGGGTACGGGTAAAACTTTGATTGGCAAGTGCATCGCCAGCCAGTCCGGAGCCACGTTCTTCACGATCAGTTCCTCATCGCTCACCTCGAAATGGGTTGGTGAGGGCGAAAAGATGGTGCGGGCCATGTTCGCGGTGGCGCGGTGCAACCAACCGGCTGTCATCTTCATCGACGAGATTGACTCCCTTCTGACCCAACGAACTGACGGCGAAGTGGAAGCCAGCCGCCGAATCAAGACCGAGTTCCTCATCCAGTTTGACGGCTGCGGAACCACCGCCGAGGCCGACCGTATCCTCATTGTTGGCGCCACCAACCGCCCCCAGGAGATCGACGAGGCCGCCCGCCGCCGCTTCCGTAAACGGCTCTACATCCCACTACCAGAGGACGCCGGTCGCAAGGGAATTGTCACCAACTTGCTTAAGAAGCAAAAGAACTCCCTAACGGAAGCTGAAATCGACGACCTGTGCCGCCTCACTGAAGGTAAGAGGGCCCCGCCAAAGGGTTTATGGTTCAGCGGTGAGAGGTTGGGGGGGGGGTTGTAGGTGCGCCCGCCTTGGAGATTGTACGGTGACCTTTAGAGTAGAGGAGACTTGTGGGGTTGCTATCAAATCGCCTTTTTTTCCCCAAATCCTGCTAATCCTCTTGATTCTCCTGCTCACCCGTTTCACCTAGGCTACTCGGGTTCCGACATGGACGGGCTCTGCCGTGAAGCCGCCCTGGGCCCCATTCGCAACATTGGCGATATCCGCAACATCTCAGGTATGTACCGGTGTACATTTGTTCTCGTCCACTTAGGTTTAGCCTTGCCTGGAGGGAGGCATATGGCCTGCCTTCGAACGTTGTTGCCTCTCCTTGCGAATAACCGTTCTAATGCGCTTCGTTATCTGCCCATTGCTTACCCCCCTCCCTCTCCTCCCCTCTCCTATACCACGCCTCTCAATCACTGCCGTTACCAGCTGACGACGTGCGACCCATGACATTTGAAGACTTTCGGGTGGCTTTGACCCAGGTGCGGGCCAGCGTCAGCGATCGCGACCTCCAGCTCTACGAAGACTGGAATAAGGAATACGGAAGTTTGGGCTAGATCCGCTGAGTTCCATACGGCACAGTTTTAGCTTGCGATTTTGTTACGGCATAGACTTGATAACTTTCTAGATGGCATGGTGTAATGGAACTACGGATATAAAGTATAGGTGTCTATAGTATTTAGAGCTCGGGTCTGAATGGTCCAAGTGATGAGTCGTTATTCTGTCGTTGGGGCCGTGGCGGCGAGATGCCGCCTCCCAAAAACTTGACGATCCGCCAGCGTGGCCCCTTTGGAGTTTAATATTCAGTGGTTATAATAGGTATTCTAATGATGTCCAATCTTTCCGCTTCAGCCCAACTCGGACGCTCCCATGCGAACCTTTAAGACAAAAGGGAGGCGCTGGTGGGGGGCGACTTGGTAAAAATCCAGGGACGTTGCGGCATGGGGATCTGCCGCGGCACCGTACATAAATGGGGAAGCGAAGGGTGAAGGAGGTGGATGTTGCTTTCTAGCACCGGATTGGCCATTCGCAAATTCTCTGCGATACCTCTAGGCTCAGCGCTGTGCTCCATTGCTTTGGGCAGATGATTGCGAGGACAGGCGGGGGACTAGGGAGTAAGGAGATGAGGTGATATATTAAATGGAAATACGAAAAAGGTTAAAAATAGAATTGTAGGAGGGCGGTCCGTTGTGTGCGATGTGCATGCTGCCATGAATAGGAGAAGAGGAGAGGTGAACCGGCCGCCTTCCCTTTCGCTTCCTTCTCGGAGACCTTCAAGAACACTATCCGACGTGTCGGAATGGTATCAAGCCATCGATGTCTTTTGGGCTACTTACTCAAAGTACGGTCGGATTTCCCTCACCTCTCGAACCTAAGCGAGCGAAGGTCAGCAGCCTAGCGATCGATTATTTCCGAGTGCTGGTCGCTCCTCGCCAAGTGGTTGACCAGACCACTTAACCACCTCCCGAAGGCTATGGTTACTGAAGAGATAGTAAGTGAGCCGGAGATTAGTAACATTTTGGCAAGATCAACTAGCTATAGATGAGGGAGAAGTGAGATGGAATGTGGAGTACCACGCCCAAGGCCCCTTGTTCCCAAAGGAGTGGCTGCCAGGGGCCCCCTACTGGCGGTGTGCAATTTCCTTGACTCTGGCGAAGGGATGGGCCCTGGGTGGGCTATTTTTGGGCCAGGTTGCTACGATGATCCAAGGCATCACCTCTCCCCTCCACCGTGCCTTGTATTTTAAGGCGTCCAAAGAGGAAAGGTGGAGTGCATGTGGTGGAGGGGGCTGTTCAACTTTAATGAAAAGCTGGGAGAAGCGCCCACGGAATAGCCAGGCTGAAAAGCGCCGGCAGGGATGATTTCAGCATAGTATACGTTTGTAATTTACCCCCCCCCGCCACGGTCGACTGTCCCACGGACCAAATCGACAAACATCCCATTGATTCACTCCATAACAAACTTGGACACTCAACCGGCCCAGGTGGTATCGGGTACGACAGGTGTTTGTACAGGCCCTTCATCCGGCCACCGAAGGGATCATTGGCCTACCCCCAGTAATAGTTTCCCACCGGCCGACTCCCTTTCTAGTTTTTTACGACCCAAGCCGGTGTTCTACGATGACCGATAAGGTCCTGATGCAAAGCGTTCACTGCCATTGTGGCTAAGTTTTCAGCTATTATGACCGTTTGCACTGCGGACTTATTGCATGCATTATCTGGCACACGCCAAGCCCATTTAAGGACCACTATAACTCCGAATGGGTGATGCGCGGCGGGAACGTCATCTAATCAGGCAAGGGCCTAGGAACGGGATGGCGGGGCGGGGGGACGGTCGATTGGCAACGTGGGCCTTACAACTAGGACACTCCTAGTCCCTGGATGGCGTTTCGGGGGGGGGGCAAGGCCAGAAAGTGTCAGCGTTGGCAGTGCTATTGAGTTCAAATCGGAGCAGCCCTTTGCTCAGGCCCACGGTGTTTGTTACGAGTGTAGAAATAGCATACAGTGGAGGCTTTGTCAGATGTGCAGAGAGTCTCATTAACTGCTACTTTCGATGCCGGCCCTACCTTCCACCCCGCAACTCCGATCAGATGCAGGCCAGCGCTGATGGCCTGCAGTTAAATTCCTCGCTACTTTTTCTTTTTTCCTCTCCAGGGCCTGGGTTGGGTAGCTGCTTGATGCCACCGATCTACCCTCACCTTAACCATCGCTTGGTAACAGAGCACTGGAGGGAATAGAACAGACAGTAAGCAGACTCGTCACGATGGGGAGCGATCAGTCGGTCGAGCCAAACTTGGATTCTGGGCGATATCCCCGGCAGGTTGTTGGGCCGTGACCCCATCCCCAATCCACACTGGACCTTTCCTGAAGATGGCCTACCCTTCACACCCTTCAATCACCACTGCGAGATCAACTGCGGGCTGACCGACGGCAGTTGGCAAGCTCCGGTAGCCGATCTCCGCCTTCCCAGCGCATTCTGTTCATCACTGAACTCGAACAGAAGCTCGTCGCAAAGCCCAGATGAGGGGCCACGACGAAACTGATTGGAGGGACTATATGGCGGCCCCTCCGCACCGTGCTGCTGCCCGCCGCAGCTATCGCACCCCGTTATCCCCTCAGGTACTTTGGCATGTGTGCATGCATTCACGATAGGAAGGGCCAGGATGTAATGTAGGCCGGTGGCTTACGGCGGCCGTTGCTAGCCTAAATGGTGTGTTGCCAACAAGCCAAGCGCAGATGTGCTATTTTTCGGTATTCGCTCATCTGGCCCGGCATGCTATAGAGGGCTGGACGTGTTCGCAGGGGGAAAGGGCGTGCTCTTGTGGCGCGGTATGCTACAGTGTTGACCACATTGCTCCTCCGTGCGACCTGCGGTCGTGGGGTGAATACCTCACAGGCCCGTTATAAATAGAAATGACCGTTCCGGTTTACTCGACTGGGAATCCCAGGCTACCTATCTAGATTGACCGTCACTCCGCTCGTGGCGTTATTACCCGCAGTTCCTACCATACTGTTCCTGCCAACATTGGGCCATTCAGACAGTCACTCAACTTGACATTGTCACTCAATTAGGTACGATTTACACTGACTCCACAAGCCACGCATATGCCTTTTGGTCATCGCTAACGCCGATTCCCAGCAATGCCCTCGTAGCGGAAACTGGCCCGTAGCCAGCTGAGCGACTCTCTAGTCTGTACCAATACACCTTGCGTCGTTGTGGGCCTGATTCCGCCCGTCGATCGGCTTCTTGGCCAGATTAGCGGGCTTGGCTTACAAGCCGCTCGCCCTGAACCGCCGAATTCGAACACCGTCCCATTCGAAAGGTTTTAACCCCCCCCCCCGCCTCATCTTGCCTTGGCCTTTCCTACTCGCCTCTATTGAAGTGTTCAATGCTAATCGCAAGTACGATCAACCCCATAACAGATACTGCCGCCATCGAGCCTCGTCAATCACTAAGCGGTTCTCTACTAGGTAATTTCCCACCATCTTTAATTGCAGGCATGTCCCCCATCCGATTCGGCCCATGTAATCTATTCATTTTGTTACACTGAGTCCAGCTCCTTCCTGGGCTGGCTTTCCCCTTCAAGGCTTCGTAGCTGCCACTTCGCTCCTTCCGCCTAGGTTCTACGCCTCGTGCAGTGGGCTGCAGCCTCGACTACGGCTATTCAAGTTTCCACATGCGACTCCGCTAGCCTTTGATTCTCTCTCGCCCTTGCGTATAGTATTACCGACGAGTTACTCCGCCTTTCCCCTTTACATACTTTTTCCACACAGCCACATCTCTATTTCATCTGCTTCACCCCTATCAGTCGGACAATTGACTGCTGCGCCCTGGATCCTGGTCGCGATTCTATACATCTGCCTAGGCTGATGCCATTACAGCTATGGGGAATTCTCCAAAACCCGGCAACTAACCATATTGATACCTTGCGTTCTCCACATCTGCCCTCGTCCCTCTGTCGGGGGGGGGGGACTGTCTTTATTGCCAACCTTGATCAGTGGTCCTGTAAAACCCCGTAGCTAGCGCTCAACCTTGTGACGACTCGCCGTCACTTTTCACTTGACACATCGCCTTGGTCTGTCGTGGTCAGTCTTTCCCTCCCCCTCCCGCCACTCATAGACGGCCCACTCCCCTTTATCCAGTACCGGTAAGTCAAAACACGGATACGCCAATGGCCTAGGACCAGGGTGGCATCGGCGCACGGGGCGTTGCGCATCTGAAGGGGCTGCAGTATATTTAGAGGCAACAGGCGGAGTGTAATGTTCGGATAGTAGCCCGTTCCAGGCTGAAGCGAGGCGTGCTGCGCTTGCTCGTTATGCATTACTGACGCTGGCGACTGGGGGTACTGGTGCATGGTCGCCCCCCTAGTACTATTTCAGGACACGGCAATGAGTTCCCCCTTCCCTCTCCTCCGTCCTTGGGTCGGGTTGTTTGGGCCCCGCCCTGTCCCTCTCTCTTTCTGTCAGCTACCTCCACGCCACCCCTGGGCTAGCAGCCCCGGTCCAGCTGCAGACGACTCAGCGCCTTCCTCTCCCCCCTTGAGAGCCAATCCCTCCTTCCCTGCCGGTCCTCTACTTTGCCTCCTTAATACTTCTTCTCCGCTCAATCGACCCGGCTGGGCCGGTGCCGGCGCTTGAAGGACGAGGAGAGAATATGGATCGCATCCAGTGAAGGCGAAGGAAAGAAGACTGAACCGGCTGGAATGTGGCCGGGAGGAGCGCGGACGGCAGCCAGGGGCGTGTTGTTGGTGATTTTGGATATAAGATGGTGTTTGTGCCGCCTCCAGGTTCCAGATTGTAGCGCTCTCAATCTAGTATACCAACCTTGCTTCCATTCCATCCCCTCCGCCGTGCCGTTTCCTCTCGCTAGTCTGGGTGTGTGTCTACAATCCTAGGACAGCCATCCTCTCACTGTTACAGTTTATACGCTTGCCTTCTACAACCCTACATTCCCTTTCACGCCTTACTTCCATCCCAGCTACCACCTCTCACTTTCCAAAGTCGCCATCGACCTTCCTCGTCTTCATATCGCTAGGTTGATCCACTGACAGCTCTATCCCTATACACTTTTCTCCCTCGCCTTCACCAAACTTATAACGCAGCACCAATAGCACCGTTCTCCGCCATGAAGTTCATCCAAGTGGTCTCCATCCTCTGTCTTGCCGCCGCCGCAGTGCAAGGCCAGGCCCCCGGCCGGCGCTGCGCCAACCCCATTGTGCGCAAAGAAATTCGCCAGCTCACCCAGGGCGAGCGGGACGCCTTCTTCAACGCTGTCAAGACCTTGCAGTCCCAGGGCCAGTTCGACAAGTTTCCGGCCGATCACCTCCAGAACTCGCCGACGATCCACGGTAACGCAATCTTTTTGCCGTGGCATCGCCGATACATTCTCGAGTTTGAGCGGGCGCTACGCCGTATCAACCCATCGGTCACCCTTCCCTACTGGGACTGGACCATGGACTCGCAAGACCCAGCCGCGAGCCAGGTCCTCACCGGCAACTTTGTGGGAGGGAATGGCGAGGGTGACAGCAAGTGCGTAGCCACCGGTCCTTTCGCGCGCTACAACATGAACGTCCCTAACCGCCACTGCCTCCGCCGCGACTTCAACCGCGGTAACTCAATCTCTTCGTGGTGGCCGGTGGAGAGCATGCGCGTCATGACCAACGATGCCCAGTCCTACCGTGACCTGCGCGAGGGGCTCGAATTTGGCCAACATGGCAACGTCCACCTGGGCGTCCGCGGTGACATGGAGGCCATGTATGCCCCTAACGACCCCATCTTCTTCTTGCACCACGCCATGTGTGACAAGGTGTGGTCTGTGTGGCAGCTCCAGGATCCCACCAACCGCGTCTACATGTACGACGGTGAGGATCACCAGGGTCGCTCGGTCACGTTGGACGACACCCTTCCTGCCCTTCCTGGCCGCGTCGGTGACATGATGGACCAATACAGCCAAAACGTGTGCTATGAGTACACCACCAGCCTGTATGACCAGGGCATGCGAGCCACCGCGCCCCAGCCGTCGCGTAATGTCAACAACGATAACTCGCCGCCCCCGCGCGACGCCCAGACGGGCAACGGCAACCAGCAAGTAACGCCACAGCGTGGTAACCGGCAGCAAGAGCAACAGCGGGAAGATGATGACGGCTTCCTATCCGACGACGATAGCTTCGACTTTGCCCCCGTTCGTCGCCGTAGCTACAGGGTGACTGCCCCAGGGGACAATGGCCCGTCCTACAATACTGACGAGGCGAAACCCCAATCGCCCAAGCACCCTCGCAAGGGTGGCAAACACCGTAAGGCCAAGCTGTCCCCTCCTGAGCGCCTGCCCGAATCCTGGATCAAGATGAACTGTCTCAATGCCACCCGCGTGCGCTCCTTCGAGGACCGCCACTTCTCCATCATTGAAGCCATCAACAACCTTGAAGACTATGTGCCCATGGTCTTCCGTTCTGTTACCGATGCCATCGAACCCATCATCGACGGCACTGGCCTCCTGGCCGATAGCCTCCTCGACGGCCTACTGGGTCACTCCCACTCCTCCAAAGACAGACTGTCGAGCGCTGACGGGTTCCCAACCTATCAAAAATAAGGGTAGTGCTCACTGTATTTCCTACAAGGTGTCGATGTCTCTCCCTTCCCTCTTCCCTTTAGTCTTATGTCCCCTGTGTGCACTTGGCCCCTCCCCCTGTCGGACTGCTTCCAACGGGTGTTTTCGCCTAAGGCCCCCTCCATGATTCTCACTTCCCGCCTCGGTTAATTCATCCTCTCCCCTTATCCGATCTGCACGCACCCCCCACCTACTTTTCTTCGCATAATAACCAATATGTCGTAGCGACGTGTGTGATCCCAGCGGCCTGGCCATCCCCTATTTTTACCTTAGTTCCGACCCTGGCGCGCGCCCTTTCTGCTGGTCCTGTGGTGGCTATCTTGCTCCTCATTGTACCCCTATTTTACTCCTTACTCGCACTCCCCACTCCCTGGTTCCATTTCCCCAATCATTAAGCCCATTCTTGATGTCTTAAGTCTGACCCCTGTCTTGTTCGTCTTGACTGTACGAACTTAGACCATCTTCACTTTGGCATGTGTCCCTAGACAATAAAGTGGTATTTGGTTTAAAGCTATTGGTCTGCGTGACCGACCGCCTCTCGGCCCGCGGCGAATTCCGATTTCTAGCCAAGTTTTATTGACCAGCATGTCTTATTAAAGCGACCGGCTTGTACCTTACACCCGCAGCCCCTCCACTGTTTTACTCAACTATGGCCTATATCCTGCACCTGATTAGGCCATCCCCCAGCGGACCATTTGAACTGCCACAGGTCAAATGGGTCCCTTGGGCCCGATAGCCAGTGTGGAGCTCAGCCTAGTCGGTTGCCCAATGTGTCTGGAATCATGGCGTGGGGGCCGTTGGGCGACTCAGGGAGCGAGTGACCTACAGATTTAACCGTGACTCACCAAGCGGATTGGGCAAAAAAAGGTTTGGTGCCCCCCCTCCCCCTTTCCATGCGGGGTATGACTCGCAGTCATCCAACCATTGGTCGGCTGGCTCGATGCGTGGTATTGAACCGAGCCTCAGGGCTCTGTGCGTCCCTCCTTTAAGCACGAAGCCTCTAACGCCCTTGTGCTCAGGCAACCCGACGGTGGCTGTTTACTCCCTTAGCCTCACTAACTTAAACTAGCGCACCTTTTGCCCGATCGACCAGTCTGAATTCGCACTCGACAATTCACCCGTGCTTAAGAACCACCAATACTACTATTACTACTACCATGGGCGACGTTTATCTTCTGGACTACGGCGCCGGTAATGTGCGCAGTTTGGTCAATGCCGTGCACAAGCTAGGGTACACCCTCAAGACGATTGATTCCGCCGCTGATTTCGACAAGGCTGAGGTATGTTGCACTCACTGGGGCGGCGGTAGCTACAAGTTGCCCGCTTACTACACCGGGGAGTGGGGGGGGGTGAGCCGTCCGAGACCGGTCACCATTCACCGCTCTAACTCATCTCCTAATTCCTCACCTTTATCTGGGTTCCTAACAGAAAATCCTATTCCCGGGGGTCGGCGAGTTTGGTCACGCCATGCGCTCCTTGGAGGCCAAAGGCTTTGTCGCCCCGCTTAAAGCCTACCTTCAAAGCGGCCGGCCCTTCTTCGGCATTTGTGTGGGCATGCAAACCCTCTTTGAAGGGTCGGAGGAGGCCCCACAGGCCCACGGCCTAGGTGTGATCCCCGGGCGCGCCAAGTGTTTCGACCGTACTACCAAGACGGTACCACATATCGGGTGGAACCGTCTCGACCTGCGCAAGGCCCTGCCTCAAGACCCGTCAGGGGCACAGCTGGCGAACACACTGGGTGTGGACGAGACGGAGCGTTATTATTTTGTCCACTCCTTCGCCGCTCCCTTCGACGAGGTCCAGCACCGGCCGTATGTCTTAGCCACGACACGGTATGGCGACGAGACCTTCGTTAGCGCCGTCCAGTACGGTCGCATTCTCGGTACTCAGTTCCATCCGGAAAAGAGTGGACCCGCAGGTCTACGTTTGATCCAGGCGTTCCTCGCCGCCGACCCGACCGCACCCTGTATCCTCCCGGCTAACAGCGCCGATGTGATCTACCGCCAGCCTCCCACCCAACAATCCGATGGGTTTACCACCCGCATTATCGCCTGCTTGGACGTTCGCGACAATGACCAGGGTGACCTCGTCGTCACCAAGGGCGACCAGTACGACGTACGTGAGCGCGATACGGCCGCGGGCGACGTTCGCAACCTCGGTAAACCGGTCGAACTCGCCGAGACCTACTACCGCCAGGGGGCCGACGAGATCACGTTCCTCAACATCACCAGCTTCCGCAATGTGCCTATGCAGGACCTCCCCATGCTCGAGGTGCTTCGCCGCGCCTCCGAGAACATTTTCGTGCCGCTCACCGTGGGCGGTGGGATCCGCGACGTGACCGACCCTGACGGTCGCCACTACTCCGCCCTCGCCGTGGCCGGGGCTTACTTCCGTTCGGGTGCCGATAAGGTGTCCATCGGTAGCGACGCCGTGTACGCTGCCGAGGCCTACTGGCGCGACGGTCAACAGTTAACGGGTACCACCGCCATCGAGGCCATCGCCAACGCCTACGGCGCCCAGGCCGTCGTCATCTCGGTCGACCCCCGCCGGGTCTATGTCGCGGACCCGGCCGATACGCCGCACCACACCGTACCTACCCAGTACCGGGGGCCCAATGGCGAGCAGTACTGCTGGTACCAATGTACCGTCAAGGGCGGCCGCGAGGGCCGTGACCTTGATGTGCGTCAGCTGGTGGTGGCGTGCCAGGCCCTGGGTGCCGGCGAGATTTTGCTCAACTGTATGGATCGCGACGGGACCAACGCCGGCTACGATTTGGAACTGATTCGTGATGTCAAGCAGGCGGTGACCATCCCTGTGATCGCATCGAGCGGCGCGGGCCACCCAGCCCATTTTGCTGAGGTCATCGACGCGACCGGGGTCGAGGCGACGCTGGCGGCTGGCATCTTCCACCGCAAGGAGGTGCCCATTGCCACGGTGAAGGAATACCTGACCACACGAGGCTACGCCGTACGACCCACCTCCACCAACCTTGACTAATTATTATTATTTTAGTAGTGCCCTGGATATGGATAGCTGTTCTGACCCGGATATGTATAGTCCAAATGATCAAGTATTCCTAGCCGTGCATTTTTTTTTAAAAAAAAACAACAGATAATAATCAAATCATTCAATAGTCAAACATCGCATATGCTAAATAGTTACCGAGGCGCCTCCCCCTCCAGGAAGCCTCCCAGTCAAAAAAAGCCACCTCCCTTCAGGACCTAACTTCCTGATGGAATGCGCCAACTTCCATCACCAATTATCCATATCCTTGGAGAACCAGGAAGGCGGCGGCCTTCAGACTTTGAAGGAGAATTAGACTCGACTTGAATCCTTACCCTCACGGAAAAAATCCCGAACCCAAGCGCCTCAAGCTACACCAAACGGTTTCGCGTCATCTCTTAAAACCACACTTTTTTAACGACAGTGAATGGGCCATAAACAATGAATTCCTCAAGTATGTAATAAATACTGTTCCTTTATTTCTAACTGGCCTGCTCACCTACGACCCGCCCTCGGTCTTTCTCTAGTTGCTCCTCCCCTCGGGCTACACACCCCTTCACAGTGTTTTTCCCTACCGCTTTTCCTATGACGTATTCATTACCGCTGCCACTTCACATCAACAGTTGGAAGTCAAGGCCGGAATGGATATATAGCATCTATCCACCAGCCGCCTCAATAAACGAGAGACTGCCCTATAATCCTTTACTTTTATATCGTATGCTCAACTCCCATGGATTGCTACACCATAATCCTCTTGAGCCTCCGGGCTAATGGTGAGATTCCGAAGTGGTTCCAGTGCACAAAGTCCCAGGATGATGGTGATGGTGGTCTGGTGCCTGCCAAGACTGCAGAGTGCAAGGCCACTACTGCTGCTGACCAGAATCCGCGAGTAAAGTGCCAGCACAAAGGCTGTTCCCCACCAGGCCCATAAAGCACTTTCCGGCTCTGTTGTCGCATGGCTAAGCTGCGATAAACGCAGGCTACGCAGACTACTCTCCATGCGATATAATAGAAGGGAGGCACCCTAAAGGTGAGTCGGCTGGGCAGAGAAGCCTCGTCTAAGACATGGATGGAATCACTGCAGCCTGCTGTGAGATAACGTACCAATAGGTTCAACCTTTAGCCATTCTGCTAACATTTCTCACTCTGCCGTGCGTTCATTAATGCAAATGGCTCGGCTTATTAAACGCAAAATTTGCCTCCATCAAAAGGCAAATTCATGGGACACACGCCGCAAATACTACACACTGGTGGCATGCTATACATCATTACATGGCGCAAACTCGCTGTCAAATAGTAGTATTGAGACTGCTCAAATTTCCAGAGCAGCGTAGTACCCACTATATTGTAGTGCTGACGCACGGTGTTCCGACGTCGGGTAGCAGCAGACGCTGATAAAATCATTATAGCAACCTTATTTATCGCGGTATTAATCAAAACCGTCTTTATCAAAAGCGTCCGAAAATTCTTTGTTAAGTACCCTGAGCTATATATATTACGACAAAGAACCCATCAAATGAAGGGGAATCGCAGATGAAAAGAAAAGTTCATGTACCACTTACACCAAAAAAACACCGTTCTCGCTAAATCCAACAATGACCGAGCCTACCACCGCGTTTCCCCTTGCCACGACCCGCAAGAACGAGACCCGTCCTACATCTCGACCTCCCGCACAGGAAAGTGTCGCCACCGGAGGCATCGAAGAGCCTGGCGCGGAATCGTCGGACGGAGCCGACACAAAAATATTCCTGGTATGTGAAAAATCAACTATGGCATTGGCACCGAAACTTACCTCAGACTTTTCGTGTCAGGGCCTTGAGCCAGCATTAAAAAAATACCCCAAAGATTCAAAATTAGATGGCTATTCATATTGCAAAAACTCACTCTACAAGGCGATAGTAAGTGACAAGAGGCGAACCTAGCAGACAGGTCTCAGATAGGATGTAAAACGACTCATTCATAACACAATTTCCAAGATCCTAAAAATAGGTGATACCAGTCCTACACTTTCAATCACCATAGATATATTCCCCAATTGCTATCCATACTATTTATACCTTTGTAAAAATAGAAGCCGTCGTTACGCTCTCTAATAGTAAACACCTACACGTAGTAATGACAAAATCCCGGCGAGTTGGTACATAATAGAAAGGAACAACGCCTGGAAGGCCCTTCCTAACCATTGGTATTCGGCTCCCGGTGGATAGAGATGGCGTTTCTGCGTGGACGATTGCCCGTCGGCGGAGAACCTGAATTCTGGGAGCCTGGCGGGGGACTCTGCGAACCCTGGTCACCACCTTTCGTTTTTTTCAATTGACCACCATCTGACACGCTGGGCGATCGCTCCCGCTTACCAGGAAGGGCCCCGGTTAGGGTCAGGACGAGAAAGAGGGTCGCAATGGTGTAAAAAGTGAAACGCATGGTGGATGGATGGTTAAGAATTGAGAGTGGAGGGGAGTGGAGAATGGGAGGAATGGGGGGGGGTGATGAAATGGAACTGGTAGTCCTTGCCTGCCCTATTTATAGGTGTATGGGACATACCCTACTACAGCATAGCCGATAGGCGAGGGGTCTGGTAAAGCGGAGGGGGGAGGAAAGTCAAGGCTGCGGTCCATTCCATTGCATTATTGTGTAAAATGGCCATGTCACGGTGGATAATATACAATATCTTTTATTCATTGTTGACCCTCTACAGTGTCGTTACCGCTAATTAAGACCCTGGACACATGCGGCTGGTGACACCTGGTCGTTTCGCGACAAATATAAGTATATAAAACTGACCGGCAGAGTAGGTACAACCAGGCGAGGTGTGGCAGGAGATGTCAGTGGTTAGCTTGGCTAACCAGCGGGACAGACTTACGGTACTAGCCGCCGGGATGCAATGATACGGAAAGCAACCCAGTCGGTACGGCCCAAAGGCTGGCAGCCGACGGCTCCCCTGCTGGCCTAACCACCGGCGGAGCCCCCATCGTCAGTCGAAACCTCGCCTGTTACCGTCTTGTTTGACTCCGCGCGACCGTGACGGGGACATGCGATTGTCTTCCAACCGCCATTATTGCTCATCATCAAAATCCATCGTCTCTCGCGTCTTCTTTCTCCTTGGCTTGGCGGATAGACCCGGACCGGCAGTCGTAAGCAAAGAGATTGTTCCATCACTTAGAGACTGTAAAGAGGCGGCTTTTATGGTGGCTTCCGTCCTCCTCAGTTCTACGGTGGTATGGTATGCGATCGCCTCTCGTCTCTGACAGCACATAGTCTACTCGACCCCGAGCGTCAGGGGCAAAGTGCACTCGCAATAGTCGACCTCTCAGAAAGAAGTGGCCGTCATAACTAACTCTCCTCCCCCACCTCCTCCGGCCACGGTACCAGCCTGGACAAATATCCTTGAAGGCCGCACTACAGTTCTCGGCAGAATAAGTGCGCGCACTCCGACTCTACATCCTGCGGCAAATGAAGCCAATATCCACGGCTGGTAATCCCGCGTTCACAAAGAGCCGGCGGTTGTGGACGGCCTGTCCTTCTCTCCGGCTGCACAGCCGAGCCATACTCGACGGCACAGGCGCCAGTCTCTCAGTCCCATTCCCAAAGGCTCATCTGCCCCACCCCACACGTACGACGTCCGTGACAAGCCGTGGGTAAGCCCCCCCCCCTCTGGACCGCACTCGAAGGCACGGGCATCATCATCCCCCAAATCCACTGCACTCGCTTGTCAATCAGCAGTCACCCATGGTGACCTACGTCCGTCACCCCTCACTTAGCGGCCTTTAGTCGGGCGGCCGTCCCGACCTTCCTTCGTATTCCGAGCCCAAGGGAAAATCCTTCGGGGAGGTTTTTCCGGTAAGCTGGGCCACCGGCAGTGGATTGGTTAAGCGCACTGGCTTCCAAGTACTCCTTCAACCGACTACACTGCACAACCGCCGGGGCTAGCAATATCGACAGCACGCCCATCGGGTTTGCTAGTGCGTGGTGACCTGTTTCCAACATTTCTAATCTACACGGCTTGCCGCGAATTATCGCTGCACTTTCTTCCCCGCAGCCCATATCCACCCTAACTGTCAATATGGCCATAGCCCACACGTTCGGCTGCCAATGGAAATGCAAGCAATGATGCACGCTGCTTTTACGTCACAGAATTATCAATGGTACATCGATCAAAGCTTTATTTCCGACCGTGAATTATCAGCGTTCCACCATGATCGAGTTCCGGGTCAAGTACAACGTTGATTCGGTGCGATGGGACACCGGATTGCAGTTCGGCAAGGCAAGCTAGATACTCGTGGTACACTCGAGTGGATGATGAAGAAAATATGGTGGCCTGAGACACTGGACTCTTTGCTGACCCATGGTTGTCGCTAAATTCACCCGACATTCACCGTTGGTGGACTGCCCTACAGGAGAGGGTTATTTCTGACAAGGCTCACGTCTAGGAACGGGTATTTCTGACCAAGCTCAAGTCAAGGGACGGTATATTAGGCCTAGTTCTTCCGGCATTACCTCCAAGCCGATTCGCATTGGCGGGACGGCCACCAGTGGGTCTATTACCAACACCGGCATTGGTGGATGGTACAAGTGGGCGGGGCTTCTGACCCTCCTTTGGAGTCTTCGGCACGCCGGGGCTGCCTAGGGACCCTGTGCTGCTTGAGGGGCTGAGAGCAGGAGTTTTTACTTTAGGGCTGGAAGCCGCGCTAGTCGTGTCAGCTAGAACCAACGCGAGGGAAAGCGCGGACACGGCGACAAGGGCGAAACGCATGATGGCTTAGTTGTTAGAATGGGTATTGGAAGAGTTGGTGCAGGATGCAGTGACGACTGTCGATAATGTCGGAGGAAGGGGTGGGTGAAGGTAGACGTTGGGTCGAATTAGGCCCGGCGAGCCGATGGTATTTATAATGGTGTGGAAGAAGGGACGCTTATGGCTAATATCACCCAGTCAATAGAGGCGGGCGGGGGATGGTTGAGGTGGCGGATAGTATAGCACCGAGCAAATTTTACCAACGGGCTCTGGGCCCGAAGGCCTTCTCTCTCTCTCTTGATAATGCACCTCATTTCCCGGTCGCGACGCACTACAACCCTCGCTCGGAAAGGTTTGGCCAAGAGATAGGATCATGCGGAGGCGGAAGGAGCCATCGAGAGCCCACCTTTGAATCGGCCACGCCCGTTTATCCCCGCCATTGTTGCTACCTAATTCACTGAGATGTGGTTGTTTTCACCATGCGCTTGTATCGGCGTAGAATGGGCTATACCAACAAAGGGTCTAGAGAGGCCAGGGTCGTATAGTGCTGAGGCTTTGTGCGCCAAATGCCGCAAACCTCCGCCTCTGTGGGTGAATCATCAGCGAAGGGGCGGGAGGACCCAACCACCGGACACCGGGACACGATGCATTAATAGAATAGATACAGTTGGTACGGAGGGTCGTCTAATTTCTTTCCCTACTAAAGGTTTATTCGGAGTGCCTACCGCTTTTAAAGCCGTAGCGGCTTTGCCTATCCCTCACGGCTTTTACAAAAAGTAACGATTCTTCACATTCGCCCCCATTCGCGGCGGCACGTTTCTTTAGGTTGCCTATCCATTAGCGGCGGCGGGATACAGGAGGTGACTCAAAAGGGCTGACCTCTTTATTGTTACCCTCTGTCCCCAACCACTGCGCTTCACTAGTTACGGACCTATCAAGTTAAGATAAACAACAGCGTCCCCTAGAGGGCCTAGAATAAGGGTCGGGGAAGACTCCGACCCACGTCTCTCCCTTCAGTATTCGTTAGTTTTACTCTCTCACTATTTCCTTGTCTTCACGGCGTCCCGTGCCCTCCTCAATTACCCGTTTTCTAGTCCCCCACCACAAAACCGTATGGCCTTACCGCCCCCCCCATAGGTGAGCCCGTCTTCAATAAAGCTCGACCTGATACACATCTATCCACATGTAAAAGGTTGAAAAAGCTTAACTCTAAAAATAAGAACATTGTTCAAAGTGAAAGCTGCCAGGATTACTCGAATAATCCTTAATATTCAACTAGGGAAGTAGCCCCTATAGTAGTTAGGTTGGAGTCTGGAATACGCTGGCTTTTAAGGTCGCTTCAGCAACTCTGGCTTAAGCGATATTTTCGCCAGGGACATTATGGCCGACGAGCGGCGAATAGGCCGTAGAAACCAATTCAGGCCACACTAGCGACGAAATCTTGTGTCTAAAAGGTACTCGCTAGCCTACGAAACCCTTCTGAAAATTGACCGCACAGGTTGCTAGATGATGGCATAAGTCATCGCCGGGAATATAGAGCACTGAGAGGTTGAAATAGCTGTACGGCCCCAAATCATTGCTCATAGGGGGCGCTCAAGGCAGTAAGTGGGCTATGGCAGGCCCAGATTAGCTGCCCACAAGCTTGCTTAGGCTCCTCTTCTAACCAGGGTCAAATCATGCTCCCAACATTACCAATGTAATGTGACAGCCAATTGGATGGCAGGTCTTGACGAGGGTCCTGGTACACAAATAAGCAGCTTGGCGACTTGCTCATGGCATTAAGGAAAGGTATAGTGGTGCGTAATGCAGCTAGTAGTTCATGAACGTTACCGGTAGTACAGTTTTATGGATATTTGCGCGGAGCCAAGACGTACATGCCATAAATAGTAAGATGGATGAAGTGACGGCGGGTGCTTAAGTAGATAATGGGGCGAGGCAAAAATAAATATAAATAAAGCATACTATGCCAAAAAGTAAAGCCCCAGTCGTTAGTGACCTAGGCCCCTTATTCCGCTAAGCTGAGCGCTTCTATCGTTTCACCTGTAAGGTTATATGAAATCTCGAGCTTAATTCACACGCCTCTATATATCCACTCGGTTACTCAAAAAAAATGCCGTTTAGTAACGTTTAGTATTCGATAAGACACGGACCAACTTCGAAATATTCGGACCTATTCGCCTTATTAGCACCATTATTTAGGCTAGGTACCGGTACAGGGTCGGGTCTTCTGGGTCGCGCTCCATGTAATCACGATCAATCATGGCGTCAATCCGTTTCTTGAGCTCGGCGGCGGTTATGGGAAACTTGAGGGTTTGAAATATGAGGTTCAGCAGTTGGGTGTGTGGCAGAGTTTGTTGAGCCTTCATGAGCCGCACGATGGCAGCGTCGACCTGGTGCAGGCGATCTTGGAATACCTTCTCGGTGGTGGCTGCGGTCTCTTTATCACTCTCTTTGACGCCCTGCTGTATGGTGCTGATGCGCAGCCTGAAGAGCGGGGCACTGAATTCACGGTTCACCGTAAAAGCGTCGGTAGCCGGGATGACCTCGCGGCCCAGCGGGGTCTTGGTGAGGACGCGGTATTTGCCACAGGCCAGGGACTGGAGGGTGCGGATAAGTTCATCATCATCGGCGACTCCTGTCCGACGCTGGATGTCCGCGTAGCTAAGGGCAGTGTCCGGGGTGACATCGTTGAACAACAGGAGGACCAGGGCCTGATAGCAAGACAGTTCCAGCTCCTTGCGCCCAGCATCGAACTGGGCGCGAAGTACGACGGTAGCCAGCGGGTCCTGCCACATCAGCAGGCGCTGCTTATGTGCGTCGAGGTAGAACGCGCGGAACCGGTCCTGGTAGGCAGTAATCTCTGCTGGCAGGATCACCCCTGATACGGGTGCGTAGGTCGGCCAGAAAGCCTGGGTGAGTACCGAGGCGCGGAAGTGGAGGCCCGGCGCAGCCGCATCACCCCCACCAGCCATGCCTGGGCCGACGCGAGTCGCCGGGCGCTTCCCACGGGCCTTACTGGATAGCCGGGCCTCTTGGGCCGTCTCAAACTCACGCTCCAGTTCCTCCGACACACCAATGTCGCGGAACATGCCCTCCAGCTTGTGGGTAAACTCGGCCCCGCACTCGGCCTTCAGTTTGACCAGCATCGACTTTTCGGCATCGGTCGAGGCGCTCTTCTTGAGCAGCAGGCGGCGAGCCAGGTCCCGCTTGTAGAAAGCCTCAAACACGTCCTTGCCGTGGAGGTACCGGAACAGGGCCAGCGCCTGGTTAAGCGTGTCTTCCAGCTGGACATCAGTCCGTTCGAGGTTGCCACTGCGTAGGGTGGCGTCCAGAAACCGGGCAATAAGCTGGGCCGGCCGCGTCGGCCTCGCGTTGATGGCCTGTTCAAAACTGGCTCGCAATGTCTCGGCAAAGTGTTCATTGCCATCGAAGCAATACGCCAAGATCTGATCCTGGGCCCGCTTCAGGGTGATAAGGCGTTCAACCATACTGTCGTCGTGGGCTGTGTCGAGGACAATGAACCGACCTGTAGTGGCTACGTAGCGACCGTAGGCGGCGCGCAACGTGTCTAGCCGGTCCACTCGGCCTAGCAAGCGATAGAGTCGGGCCAGGTCTCCGTGATGGATAGCACCACGGACCAGCAGCGCATCCAGGCCCAGGTTTACCAGTGTGTCGACGTGATCGGTCAACAGACATTGTGACACCGCGGCCAGGAGTGGGGCCTTGGTGTCCAGGTGTAGAAACTCAGCGGCCAGCTCCTTCTCCCCGTCCAGGCGGCGCTCGGCGTGGGCCAGGTAGGCGGCCACTCGATTGGCCCGGGTCTCACCCTCGGTCGCGCCCAAATCGGCCAACTGCGCAGTGCTCTCCTCCTGGTAGAATGCCTGGGTGCGCTCCAAGAACGTGTACTCGAAGCCCGTTGGGTAGACCAAAAGATCAATGTACATACCCACTAGAGCGCGCAGGCGGGCACGGTTCACTTCACCGTCGCCCCGGCGGTAGGTCGTGAACGCGGCCATGAGCTGGGCCAGGGTGCGGTTACGCAGGGCGTCGTGTTGGAGCCACTGGGCGCGAAACAATTCTAGTGCCAGGTCGCGCAGGCTAGGCAGCTGCGGGGTCTGGTGCACGTAAGTCCGGTCCAGGTACAGAAAGATACTGCTCAGTAGGCGGACCTGTCGGTTGTACTCGGCCCACAGCTCCTCCACTGCGGTTAGGAGGTCTCCGTCGGCCGGGGGTGCACGGTCGAGCTCAATGAAACAGAAGGCGATGTGCGCCGCTAGTTCCTCGCGCAGGTTGGTGTACAACGGCTCGGCATAATCGTGCAAGCACAAGTTCTCGCAGGCTCGGTAAAGCTCTTCCAGACTGTCATCCAGCGGCAACCGTTTCTGGATGCTGCGCACCGCCGCCATGAGCCGATGCAACGTCGCGGCCTGGTACCGCTCAGGTAGCTGCGGGGGCCGCTTAAATCCAGCAAAAGTGAGCACGGCCGGGGGGTTGGCCGTGGTAGGTGATTCCATGGTTGAGAAAAAGAGTGATTCCAGGTATAAGAGGACGGGTGGGAAGCACGAGGGTGGAGGACAATGCCTGAATAAAGGAAGAACAGCGACAGTCCGAGGAATAGCGAAGGAGTGTAGTGGCGTAGGCGGACGAAACCCAATGCTTGACGACCAAGGGAGGGGGGGGGGGGATTTGGAGCAGGTGAGGCTACCAGTCCCAAAACTACATTGGGGGAGGGGTCAACCACCACCCGCTGCCGCATTGTCAGGTCCCCTCTCTTTACGGTCTCGTCCATAACGGCCGTACTCTAGCTAACCGTAACGTAGTCGATCAATATCGGACGTTAAACGTTGGAATCATGAAGGCACTCTGGTGCCACTAGTTGGGAAAAAGACACATATCACATTTATAACAGTGGGGTTTACGACATAGAAAAATGCTTATCAATAGAATGGTCAATCAAGTCACTCGGGCTTAGACCTGAAACAGGTGGGCCAGCTTGCGTGCGGTACGGTGGGCGAAGGGCGAGTAAGGTTCTGGTTGAGCGGCGGCTATCGCAGCGTTAGTGAGCACCTCGTCGCTATCGGCAATCAAGCGGGCCTCACGCAGCTGGTTGACCACGGGCTGTAGTAGGGCAATCGCCTCTAAACGGTAGTCGGGCTGGTAGTTCACTGGGGGCGGGGTGAGGCGAGCAAACACCTCCGAGATAGAGATGACGGCGCTGGGTTGCGACGCATCATTCTCCGCCGCCGCACTAATAGTGCCGCCGTTATCATCACCCTTATCGCCGCGCCGGAGGTAAAAGGCCAGGTGGGACCACAGGAGGTAAAGTGCCGATTCGCACGCGTCCACTAGGACCCGGCGGCGGTCATGTGCCTCAGTGAGCTGGCGGCGTAACTCGGTAGCAGCCAAGAGCTGCCGCTGAGCAAGGGGCAGTTCGGCACCCAGTGCGTCGGCAGCGTCCCCGCTGACCCCGGTGACAGCGTTGCTCACCGCGGCCGCAGCGCCGCTGAGTATAGCAGTCACGTCCTCGCTGGACATTCGAGTCGGGTCCGCACGGTGGTGGCTGAGCCGATCGATGAAGGCACTTAGTTGGATGACGGCGCGGAGGGTGTCAGAAAGGCTCACAATCAGGGCCCCGAGCGTGGGCGGGCGAATGGTTGCAGGGGTACCCGCAACAGTTTTGGAGGCCGCCAGGGCGCCACCGAAAACTTCAGGTCCTTGGCCATCACCCAGGGCCGTCAGCGACCATGAAAACACCGGACGCCAGCCAGCGGGCGTCCCAGGGGTCCCAGCCAGGTGGATAGCCAGAGCCAAAACGTTGCGCACAGTGGACTGCACGGCGGCGGTGGCAAGTTCACCAAACCGGGTGGTGTCCCCATCGGCGCGGGTAAGGGAGACCCCGGCAGCCTGGACGTCACGGTCGCCGAGCGGGTGGAGTAGGGGCTGCCAGACGGTACGCGCCCGGAGCTGAGGGAGGAGGGCCAGGACAGGGCCTGCTAGGCCGCCAAGATCACTGGCGACAGCGCGACCGTCTGTGGGGAGGGAGGCCGGGGGTACGGCGCGACAGACTCCCAGCAGTAAGGCAGTGAATCGGTCCGCCTCCCGTAGCCCAGCCAGTCCGGCGTCCAGCGGGCTGGCCACCACCACCTCGTAGGTGCGACGGTGATGGGCAAGGTACTGCGCCACCTTGACGGCTACGGCGGGGCGGTCCTTGCCAGCACGGTCCACCAGGGCGGTCAGGAGCTGAAGAACCGGGTAGAAGACCTGGTGGTACCTCACACGGAGGTCGTCACCGCCGTCGTCATGATTAGTGGGATGGGCACCTTGGGCCGGACGGAGTTCGAGTACCTCGGAGGCGTCCAGGGCCGCAATTAGGCCGTTCTCAACGAAACGTTCCACACCCTCACGGCGGGATGCGACGCGCAAAAAGAAGTGCAGCTTGGCTTCGTGGACGTAAAGCGGGTTGAGGTTATCGGCGCCAGGCTGTAGGGCCCGGGCTAGGGCCAGTTCGTCACGCTTCAACACCGATACCATGTGGCGCAGATAGGTCCGTTGGGCGAGGGCGGTAACCATGCGGTTGGAGCCTGCCCCACCGCCGGTGCCGGGCTCAACACAGCGGACTAGGTGGTCGAGGAGGGCAAAGGCAACGGTGCGCCACACGTCAGGGGCGTCACTGGCGTCTCTACACACGGCCTCAAGGAGTGGATCGCCGCAGGCTATCACCACATCGCGTAGGCCGCGGGCCAGAGGGCTGGGATCCGGGGTCGCTGTCGTCACCATTGCAGCCGTAACGCCTCGGGTGGCCCGGTGGTGGCGGGCGGATTCGGTGGAATCGCCGCGCCCGAGTTCGCCAACGGCCGACCGACACCGGTGGGTCCGGAGGGTCGTGTCCTGGCCCAGGATGGCGAACGCGTACCGTAGGACGCCCAGCAGGGCCGCGTAGAGTTGACCGCGAAGGTGGAGCGGGACGCCGGCCTCGAGGACGCAGGGTACTAGCCGATCCCACAGGGCAATTGTCCAGGCCACCGGGAACTGGGCCTCGACGGGGGCATCACCACTGGAGCCCGGGTTGACATGCCCCTGGCGATGGGCTGGCTGTACGTTGCTAGTGTCGTCCTGAATCACGGCGGCAGCGAGGGCGGCCAAACGCTGAGGCTGACCATCACGTAGTTTAGCTGTAAGGACTGCGAGCAGGGACCCCAAGGTATCGACCAGTCCACCGGTGGGGCCCGTTCCGACTTCCCCAGCACTCTCGTTGGTGGCCAGGGCGAACCGAGTAAGCACGGCATCGGTGAGAGCGAGCACCAAGGGCTCGGCCGGTTGATAACGCGGGGGTGACAGGCCCACGATAGTTGTAGGTCCTAATTCGCCGTCATTGGCCGTCGGGTCTGCCAACGGGCCACCATCATCACCTTCACCCAGTAGGGCCTGGCCGAGATAATCAAACGCCCCCGTTAGGGCTACCTCGACAACCTGCTGCCAGGCGCGGAGGACGTGGCCGTGGGCATGGGCTAAGCGCAGCCGCTGAGAGCCGACGAAACGGATACGTAAAAGGCGGCCCAAAGCGACCTGGGCGGCGTGCCGATGGGCCGGGGTTGGCAGGGCCCCGCGACGCTCGAGTTCGGTCAGTTCTCCGCGCAATTGAAGACAGATGGCCGGCAGGTCGTAAGTTGGGGCGCCCTGGTCATCGGGACGGAGATGGGCGTCCAGCGGCAGGCTAAAGTAGTCGGCAGGATCCTCACTGATGTGACCGGCGGCGAACGACGCCGACGAGGATTCCAGCCCACCACTGCCAGTGGTTTCCTCGGCCAGCACCGCCTCGGCCCGGGCCAGAAAAGAGGTGGCCTGGCTCCACACGACGTAAAACTCGTAGAACCACCAGACAGCAGGTACGGCCCGCACGTCGGCACCAGGCATGCTGTGGGTGTCGGGGGTTCGTGCCGCCACGCTGAGATCCCAAAGACGTTCGGCCGGGTCGTCGCTAGGACTTTGGTGCCAGGCGCGGCGCAGAGCAGCGTAGGCCGGGAACCCGGTTAGGGTGGCGGAGCCCTCTTCGCCAGTCAGGGCCCCGGACGTGGCCGGGGCTTCCCCGCGGAAGAGGCCGTGGAGGAGCCGTAGGGCACGACTGCGTGACCCTTCGTCGGCGAGCATGCGGAGTTCTAATGCGACGGTGCGCAGGAACCACGCGCGTTGGTGCAGCCAGGCGGCAGTACGGGCCAGCAGGGTCCAACCGGGGTGCCGGCGCAGTTCGGCCAGATCACCACCTCCGGTGTTCATCAAATCATCTTCTAACCCGCCACTGCTGCCGAATGCGGGCGGCAAAATGGGGGCCACAAACTCTGTGACCGCGTGGCGAGCCAAGGCGAGCTGGCGAGGGATAAAATCTTCTGCCTCGCGGAGATACTTACGGACCGGGGGTCCTGTGTGGGGATCAGCGCAGAGACGGTAGACAAGGTGGTAGCAGCGGGTAGCGAAGGCCGGATGGCTGGCCCAGAGCGATGCGGTTGGCCCCACTTCGGCTTCATCCACTTGTTCCGCATGATCATCCCGCCGACGGGCCCATCCGGCGGCGTGGGTACCCGCGCGCAAGGCGTCGAGGATGACATGTAGACAGGCCATACGGGCGTGGATAGAGGACGCAGAAGTGATTTGAGATGCTCCCGCCGTGTTGGCGGCGCCGCTGGTCGGTGGGGCCTGGAATACCGTGGCGCGGACGGTGGCGGAAGATCCGGTATCGAACCCTAGCAGCCAGTGGGCCACACTGGGACATCCACGGTCGGGTGATAGGTTAGCCAAGAGGAGGTCAACGATGGCGGCGCGGATGGTGTTGGCATCGACAGGGGCGACTAGACGGTCGGTATCGGTCGCAGTGGTCAGGGTGTTGGCTACGGCCACCGAACCCCGACGGCCCTCCTCTCCATCGGCCGATTGAGTACTATCGGCCGGTTCAGGGTCCGCTGTCTCGAGGCGCTCGAGGTACCCAAACAGGATACGTAACGACTCGTCGCTGCCATCGAGCAGGGCGACGAGACGATTAGCTGGGGCGGCGGCCAAGGTGTCGGTGGGACCGTCGGTTCCAAATACCGGGGAGGCCGCGAGCCGGCCGAGAAGCTCGACGGAGAGGAGGCACAATTCCTCATTGACGCGGCAGTTGACATAGAGCGTCATCTGGATGACCGCCGGGTAGCGGTAGAGCAGAAGCTGGTCTAGGGCCACTAGGCCCGGTGGTAACTGGAGGGTGGGGAGCTCCAGCTGGGCGGTCACCCACGGGTGGGCCAGGAGCGGGAACAGCGCGTGTAGGACAGTGTGCTGGAGATGCAGGACGCGTAGCAGGACACGGAGGGCCAGACGGACGGCACGAAGCGGGGCGTCGGAGGTTGCAGATCCGTTCGTGGCGGCACCGCCGTTATTGGAGTTATCTGCAGTGCCCGAATAGGCCCCTCCCGCAGACGACCCGGTGGCATTGAGCACGTCGACAGGATTGGCCACCACAACCTTGAGGATTTCATCGAGCAGCGGGGAGCCGGTCAGCAGGCGGATGAGAATATCAAACCCGGGATGGAGTACGGTGGCACGGAAGGCCTTACGGAACTCTTCGGGGAGTTGACCGGTGGTGGTGGTTGCCGAGGGAGCCCCGGGTCCACCGGTAAACGACTGGATAAGCCGGGGCAAGTCCAGGGCGGTTCCGGAAATGTATGGCGTGAGTGCCGGATCGCGCACGAGACTGACTAGGTCAAGGGTGATAAGACAGCGCTCCACGAGGTCGAGGCAGACCGCGGCCACCTCCCAGCGGTCGGCCGGGTCACGGTACCCGCGGAGATCGGCCTTCAAAAAGACGTGGTCGAGGATGGCATTGACGTAGGGCGCCACGCCTGGCAAGCGGTGGTTAGCGCCCAGATCGGTGGGGAGGGAAGGGGAGGAAACCCCATCCGGGAGGAGGAGGCAGGTCCCGGCGAGAACCCCCGCGCCTGATCGGACGGCGGCGGACGATGACGACCCAGCCGAGGCCGGGACGGGCACGTGGATGAGAGTGGCCAAGAACCGTACAAAGGCCAACGTCTCAGGGTAAATCTCTTTGGTGGCTTCGACCTCCTCGAGTTCGTAGAGGTAACCTGCGGGGGGCCCGTGGGCTCCCAATGGTCGGGCGGCGAGGGCCGAGGCGAGCCGCTGGGGGTCGACGACGGTGGGGATGGTCTGGGATAATTCCAACAGCTGCCAAGCCTGGCGGGCAATCTCCACGGCCCCAGCGTCTCCGCTCGTTTTGACATCTCCGCCCCCGATAACTACGACATCGGACGGCGCGGCGCAGAACGCGGCGAGGGCCGCCAGGATCTCGGCTTTAAGGGTGACGGGTACGCGACAGCCCAGGAGGTCGAATAGCGTATAGAGTGCGCGATACTGGCCGTGGTCGTACAGAGCCTCACGGACGGCGGCCGAGTACGTGACGGTCTGGCGCAGGAGGCGCAAAAAGGCGGCAATGATGGCCGCCTCGTCAGGTGGAATTTCAAACATGGGCGCCCCGGCGGAATCGGCCGCGCCGCTACTCCCACCGAGTCGCAACGTGGTCTCGTTCGATGCCGCGTTGGCCTTGCGCAACTGGTCGGCGTAAAACTGGAGGGCGGCAAACAGCGCTGACCACGAGCAGAGACCGCCACTGCCACCGCCGCCGTTCCTGCCCGCACCCCCACCGGTATGGGCAGAAGGGCTGTTGGCGCCAAAGAACACGTAGGCGTACTGGGCGCAAGCCGGGCCCGTCGCCAGAGACCCCAGCATGTCGAGGTAGGCGCGGATCATACTGGGCGCACGGCAGTCGGCGGCCCACCTCAAAAAGATGTGCAAGCGCTCGTCCACCAGTTCGAGCCGGCCGCCATTCGCAACCTCGGTGGGTAGCGGGGTCTGGGTCAGTGGGAGACTGGCCGGAGAGAGGGCACGCCAGAATCGGAGGCCTAGGTCCGGCACGTCCGTGTAGAGCGTCGCGATAAGGTTAAAAAAGTCCACGACCGCGTGCGTGGCCGGCGGAGGGACGCCCGGGCGCCCGGCGGACGGCTGGACCACCCCCTGGGGACGGTGCAGGTAGCTGTCTTCCTCACGGTACCGAATCCGTCGCAGGATGCTGGACATATTGGCGATGAGGCCCGTCACGGAGGCGGCCATCTGATGACACAGGTGCTGTTGAAATTCAGGGTCGAGGCGAGCGGTAGGGTAGGTCGCCTTGGCTGACGCCATGGCCTGGTTATTATGGCGCCAGTCGGCCGCTGAGAAATTCATCGTCGGCCCATCGTCGCCGATGGTGTAGCGCAGACGATCGACACGCTTAAAGGCCAGGCAGTACCGGGTGGCAAACCCAAACACGTCGGCCGAGATTGCGCGGTCGACCCACTGTTCGATGGACTCTTCGCGGATGGAGAGGGCCGTCTCGAGCGACGGGAATCGATGTAGATGAACGAGGAGGTACTGACTCCACTGTAGGGTCAGGAGACCCCATACCCCACGGGAAAACTCGCCTTCATTATGCCCGTTTGCGCCAGGCATGGCTCCGGAGGAGCCCCAGCCCGAACAGGTATCCTTAACCAAAAAATCGTTAACCTGACCAACGGGTCCGACGGCCAAGGTTTCGACGGCGGTCCGGGAGGCCGCGGCAGCAAGGAGGGATCCGCCGTGGCCGCTATCGCCTCCTCCCTCGGTCGATTCGTCGACGGCGGCGGTGGCCAGGGCGGCCATCAGAACGTAGATTGTAGCAGGATCCTGGGCTTCGGCGTGCGACTGAAGATGTCGAGCGAGGACGAGGAAATCGGCTGGGCCCGACGATCGATAGTGAACGGCCAGAAACAGGGTGTTGGCTAAAGTGATGCGGCCGCGTTCCAGGTACCCGACCAGTTCATCTACGATCGCCGGGCCATAGGGCAGAGCGGTCTCCTGGGCCATGGGCTGCTGCTGCTGTTGCTGCTGCTGGGAGGCGGTGGGGTGGCTACTAGTAGGGAGGCTCCGGGCTTGTTCGAGACGGGTGGCCCACTGGGTGATTTCCGATCGGTAGGCCACGAGAGCGTCGAGCCAGGGGGTCAAGTACGGCGACGGTTCCTTCTTGGCCGCTGACTGTATCGAGGGGTCCACCGCTGACGCCCACCAATTACCAGCTGTCGAGCTTTGCGACGCCGCTCCCACCGACCCGCGCACAACGTACTCGATCAAGAACCCGTCGCACACCTGACGGACGGGCGGGCAGGCCTCGGTATCGAGGGCCAGCTTGAGTACGGCCTCGAGGGTAGCAAATTTGTAGAGGGTTTCGGTGGCGAACAACACGGCGCCGGTTTCGGCGGGCGGGCGGTCGAACCGAGCACTGTAGTGCATTCCATGCTGGATCAGGGTGGCCGCGAGGTACTCGTTGATGCGCAGGAAATCCGACAGCCGGATGACCTCCGCACAGAAATCGTCCGTTAGCTGGTGCGGTACCCCATTGATCTCGGCCACCTTCTCCTCCCGAACTCGCCGACGGTGCGCAGCGTCGGGGCCTGACGGAAGTTGGAGGACGGCGAGGAGTGTCGCACGGTGGGTGGTGAGCTCTGACTGCAGGTGCCGCGCAAACCGGACGGCTGCATCCGCAGCCACCGGATCTGAAAGGTCCTGCGGGAGTGTCGCCGCTTCCGAGAGCAGACCAAAAAGGGTCTTGAACGTGTCGGGCTGCCAACCCGCCGCTAGTTTATCCATCAGGGCGTGCTGGTAGTGATGGTGAGGGCAGTGAGAAAGAGGTATCGGAAAAATGTGGCGAATGAGGGGGGAGGAGGAGGTGGTGGCGGGCGGAGTTGTAGGTAAGGGATAAAAACTAGAAACTTTGACCTCTCCACACAAAGGCTGCAATGCGATAGTGAGTAGGGCTAGGGTGCCAAGCGAGGCGTCGGTGGAATAGTTTAAGGGGTTGACAAGGCCTCGTTCGTCGGCATTCACGGGTTGCAAAAGGATAGTAGAAGGGGTGCAAGGCTAGTCGAGCGAGGAACGATGGGAATCAGAGTGCGCGATCCGAACGAATCGCCCCGTTTGCCGCAACTACCGTCAATGTTGGAAATCACCAGCAGGTCTGGCCCTGCCCTGCTGGCGTCTGTCGTACGCCTGTAGTATCATCATCACAATCACCACCACCACCGGGGTAGTTTTTTCCTCGTCGAATCTTAAGGCTTAGCTCTGCGGTGGTCATGGTGACCTGGGCTGACACAGACTAATGATGCTAAACAGACGACCTACAACTACTTGGTTGGCAAGGAGATAGCATCAAAGGCGGCGCCGAGGCGAATTTTTTCGTAGTGCCAGAACAAAGGGCAGGGTGATGGTATGTAATTTAATGGCATGCACAATTAGCGCTGGCCTAGATGTGGAGGATATTCTGAAAACAAAATTATAATGATAAAACGGTAAAATACACAGCGAATGGAGAAAGAGGTGACCTACCCAGAGGGCCGATAAAAATTGCAATGGAGAGTGCGGCAGGGCTAGAACTCATAATAAACCATACCGGATCAAAATAACCACAAGAACGATACAGGAAGCAAGCAAGTCGCTAGCGAATCTTCATTCTCAGACGCACTTTAGCACTCCGAGGGAGTCTTGAAGCTGTCACTGCGCACGCCGCCGCCCCAGGGAGTATCGCCACGGATGTTGGCGTCGACACCAAGACCACGCTTAGCGAAGGCCTTCCAGAGGAGACAGTGGTTCTGGCCACCGGTCAGGACGGCGTCGGCCTGGATGATGGCGTCACGGGCGTCCATGAAATTAGGCCGGCAGGGCTGGAGACTGAGACCATCGACCACAAGCTGGAGGGCGAGCGTGTTACCGTGGTGCGGAGAGGCCGAGAACCAATCCTCGGTGTAGCCGTGCTCATCAACCAGGGCCCAGAACACTTCGTAGAGCATCTCAGCCCACACCTCACCCTTGGCGTGCACGCCCCAGTAGCCGGGCTTGTCCATAATCTTGTAGGTCGACGGGTTGACCGTCATGTTGGTCGAGTATGAGTAGCGACGGATCCCCGACCCGGCGTTGGCGTACTCACCCATAGGGAAGATGGCCGTGTTTAAGGTGGACGGGGTGGTGCGCAGGATTGTGGCAAAGAAATCGCCCCAACCTTCGCCCATACCACCGGCCTCGCCCCATCCAAGGCACCCCGAGTTGGCCGGACCACCTGTCAGGCGCGTGGAGATACCGTGGGCGTACTCGTGAATGACGATGCCGCTTTCCAGGTCCCCGTCGCGGTTGGGCTGGATTCCGTTCCACACGTACATGCGCATCTTGCCGTGGCGACCATCGGGCGGGGTGGCAAAGTTGGCGTTGTTGTAACCGGAACCGTCCTGGGCGTTGGCGATGACGGCGTCGCCACCCTGGCCGCCCTTGCCAAAGTTGTTGTCCTGGAAGTTACCGGCCTTCTCATTGAAGCCGTAGCGGTAGAAGAGGTCGTGCACCATGTTATTGATGTAGAACAGGTTGGTCACTGCCGCGTCCAGATAGGTTCCGGGGTTGGCCGTCAGGTCCAGCGGGAAGTCAAAAATGAGGCCCTCACCGCCGCTGGGCCGGTGGTTGTTGACCCATTGGTTGGCCCCCTCCAAGTTCTCCTGGGCGTACACATTGTTACCACGGGTGTCGGTGAATTTCTCGCCATGGCCCTTGTCGTGCCAGCCCAGCGGAGAGGCTTCCTTGTCGTGGGGGTCGGTCAGCAAGGTGCGGTTGCCGTCCAGAGGGTCGTTGATGCCCAACGGGTAGACGTGGTACTGGGCATCGGACACCCAGTCGACTAGGGAGAGCACCTGCCCCGTGGCGGTGGAGACATGGGCGTGCAGCCAGTTCTCCTCCATCTCCACCTCCATATCCCACACCCGCTCGAGGGCGCCCTCGGCGTTGAGGATATAGAGCAGTTTGACGGGCACGCGGCGGTCCACAGCATGTGGGACGTTGTCTAGGACCATGTACGGTTCGCCGGTGAGGGACGCGACGTGTTCGAGGTGAATATCGTGGTTCTCCGGGAGGAGGGCACCGATGTGATCAAACAGGCGGTATAGGGCGTCCTTGGGAGACAGCATGGCGGTGGCGGCCTGATCAGTAAGCGCCAACGGGTCGGAGGTGGTGAGCAACGTTTCGGCCACGTGACCCTCCCGCCACAGGTCAAGGCCGGCAGTCAAAGGATTGAACCCGAATACCACCTGGCCTAGGAGCCCGGCCTGCTCACGGAAGTGCGCCCAGAGCGATTCATGGGTAACGGGCTCGGGCTTGCGGACTGGAGCGGGTTGGGCGTGGGCCGGCTTGGCATCAGGGTGGAAGCTGCTACCCACCGAGATGACGTTACAGGCGTCGTCGAGGTTGATATTCATGTCGGCGTTGATAATCTCGGCGCCCTCATAGAGCTGGCGCAGGTAGACGTGGGTCACACCGTTATGGTCGGAGCGGTACGCGTCCTTGACTAGGACGTGTTCCGCATCAAGACCCGTATGGGCGCGGGCCTCGGCCAAGGCGACGTCCAGGCAGCTACCGCCGCCGCGAGAAGTGGGGGCCCGGAAGTGACGGAAGGAGGCCGCGCTGGGGTCGAGCTTCACAAAGGACCGGTGGGCAAGGTCCGGACCGAACGGTTGGATGTTCCGACGCGGGGAAGCGTGAGCGGCGGCCCCGCTGGATAGGAGCAGCGAGACGCCCAGCGCCGATAAAAGGGAAACGCTGTGCATGGCCGGGGGAATGGGCGGCTGAATCCGGAGAGAAGGCCCAAAAATTGGAGGGGGAAGTCGGAATGGTTAGCGCGCGTTTCGGGGGAGGTCCAGTTGAGCTGTGCTAGGCGGGTGAGGTGGGCTTGTATAATACCAAAGACTTGGACGCGAAACGCCCCGGCGTTGACACTCTAAAACTTTAGTATCCCCCGGGGCTCGAGTAGCCGGTTAGGGTTAAGTGGTACGGACAAGACCAGGAGTCTACTTGGCGTGGCCCCCACAGAACGCGTTATCCCGGGTGGAGCGGAGCAGACTAACTATACTAACCTTGGGAGCAGATGAAGCAGGTGGGAGAGTAGACGACTAGCGCCGACGTAAAGCGATGGTTAGAAGCGAAGTAGGTGGGTCAGGAGGATCCAGAAGGAGAGCTGGGAATAAGAGAGGTGCGAAACGAGAGGTAGCAAGAAGGGAAGTTGTCGAAAAGAAAGTCCCCGGGCTGGAGGAGGGTGGGTCAGTAATACGAGGTGGTAGGAAAGCTGGACCACTGCGGGCGAGAGTGCTACAGGAGTAGCGGGTTATGGCGCTATAATTACGCGGACGATGGAATAGAGGTGCAGTGGGAAGGGGGTTGGATGGTAGATAGTATTGGCACAGGAATAAGAGGTAGTACGCGGAGTCGAGGCGGCGCCCTCGGGGTTATTTATGAAGGGGTACGAAGGTATGGGCAGAGATTAGGGGTACATGCACTGCCGAGCCCAATTGCCAAACCAGAGCGGAGCGTACGATTCTCGCCCATTGAGCTGCGAGGGCATCGCTGGCATACAAGGAGGGTGGGTGTGGGAGGGGAACGGCAGTGGCGGCGCCGGCCAATCGGATGGGCAGGTGACCACGGGACCACTTGGTGGCATGGGGAGGCCGTCAGTGGGTGGCGAAGGAGGGAGGGCACGAGGACGGACTCAGCCTTTACTGGGCCAGAAGGCATATGGGAGTGAGAGAGAGAGAGAGGCATAGGGTTGCGGCAAAGGAAGAAGGGAGGTGAGCGTAGATCGGGGGACCTGCTGCTCCTGTGACGAGCAGATAGAAAGAGAGAGTGTGTGTGGGTGAGTGAGTGGGACGGCGGCGGATAATCCAGGGGCCGCCGCAGCGATAATGTCCTACAGATCATGTTGATTTTCCTCGGCTGCGTCCGCCGTCGCAATATACAGGGGCCATTCCGGGCGACCGTGTTCGCTCAGGGTGGCGAGCTTCCGCCGACCGAGAGCGGGTATGTCCGCGACCATATCGATGGCCGCCACCACCCAAGCTCCGGAGTCAGCCCAACAACCCTGGGAGGGTTCTAAAGGGGAGGCACGGTGCAATCCGGCAGCCCCTACCATACTTATCTCGGCGGTAGCCAGGCAGCTGGTATGAGCCATCCGGGCCATCAATGGTGTGATTGTGCGGCGGCCAACTGGTTGTAATGACGAGGCGCAAGCTTATCTAGAATTGGGCCGCGGCGTCAATATGGGCCTGGTCGCTGGCTCGCCTCCGCCAATTCGCCACCCGCCTTGGTTGGCTTTGCGGTGAGTCAGGGCCACGGCGATCGCCGTCCCGCGTGACAAAGGACCGCGCAGTGAAGGGCCATGTCTGAAGCCCCTGCGCTATTCTTGCTACGGCGCCGCTTGACATATGCATACAACCAGGACACATTGGGAGCCGCTGCCCCCGCACAGGCTATATGCATTGAAGGGGCGGACTGGTGCGCCTTCCCCGGTTGCGTGTTGACATCAGTGGGCACTTGTGACTGGCCCGGTGGCCAAGCCCTCGTTGGTGCATATGGAGTGACTGCCGGCGGTACTTACCGGCCCCAGTAACTGGTGTGGCAGTCAAGGGGCTGCTCGTATGCCAATCTCCTGCCCTTCGTCCGAGCTGCATACACTCCCCGGCACGTGGGGCCCTTCGGCCATTGCGGACAAGGCTTAAGCCGTGGGCCCCAGCGGCCATCACCCACCCTGTTAGTCACTCGGGGCGGGCTTCACCCTGGCGAATCAAGCGATTGTTTACCCTATACGCCGCTATATACGTGCTTCGGTGTCCTCGTTCCCGAATTTAGCTTTACGATGGCGCCACGGCTCAAATTACCCATATAATTTATTCATGCTGCACCCTCGATCCCACGCCAACCACAGACGTGCCCAGCGGGGGGGAGGGAGGCTGCTTAGCTTCGGCACTAGGCTTGATGGCCATCGTCAATCCCTCTGCGTGGTTTAGGTGGCGACTCGGGACCGTGTATGGTAATACAGAAACGTGGCTACTTGGGCATCCATCAACAAGAGCGCGCGCCCTTTCAACTCAGTATTACCGTTATATCTTCCATACATAGAAGCGCCATAGTACGCCATAAGGGCCTCCGAAACCGTAGTCAAGCTAATACCAAAACTATCCACCAGCGTTCCTGGCGAGGAAGCATGGCCTTCGTAGAAGTCCATGCCGTGGTATATGAGGCCTTCCGAGCGCGAAGGCTCTATTGTAATGTAGTCGTCAACGAGTTGCTGTAGGGCCTCAGAGTGTTCCGTTAGCCAGGCGGCGCCGTCCAGTTTCTCGGTATCTTTACGCTTCCTTGCCGAAACGTACTGGGCCACTTGCATGGAGGCCCACACGATGAGCCCGTGACTCAAGCCGCGTCGCCGTTCATAGCCGACATCCCATACATCATCCTCTGTTACAAAGTTAGGGACGGATTCCGGCTTGGTCTCAGGACTAAACCACTTATTCAAGATTACCATGAAGCTGTCCAGCTTCCCCCAAGATGACTGGCCCGCCTTGGGCTCCGTTAGCTCTATAACGAGACGACGCAGGTCTCTATTAATCTCATCCAAGGGGTTATAGCCCGTAAGTGATGTGAACGCCTCGTGAATTGGATTGGTCGGAAACTGGTTTGTCTTCATGAGGTTTTTAAGGGTGTCGGTGTCGGCCGGCCCAATGCGTTCATACCACACATCGCCCAGAACTGCGGCCATGGCGCCCTTGGGGGCTACGTACCCGCTGGTACCAGTCAGAAACGTTGGGGCGTGGAAACGGTCGATGTGGTGGGGGAGTGCCAGCATGAGGAGCTGTGGCGACCGCGACTTGGCCATCGACGGCCATTTAGGAATATGGCGGGTTTTAAACTGGTGGTCAATCTGCCGGTCCAAATAGCTCACTTCGTAAGCGACCTGGGTCGGGTAGGTACGGGCGTAGGAAACAAGAGTCATCAGATCGAGTCCTGGGCAGCCGTCACGACTGCCGTTAGACCCCGGAATTTTGGGCACCGTACAACGCGATTTTGCACTCTGCATCGGAAGTAGTAGGCTACTCTTTCGCAAGGGGCGAGGGATGTAGGCGACGCGTAAAAGACTGGGGGTTTTGAGGACAGCGGTAAAGTATAAGGAGTCGCCTCTACTTGCCGGCTTAAAGGGCTTGCCGCTTAGTGTCCAGTGGAAGACGACCCATTGGTCACCGTCATTCAGATGTACCACCGTATAGTCGGAGGAGATCTTGACCTTGTGAATGCCGCAGCGGGCCGTCAAAATGACATTAGTCTGGGTTAGCTGCCAGGTTAGGTACGGGGAGCCCACAATAGACAGCAAGTGGGCTGCGGCAGTTGTGGTACTGGGTCCCGCTCCTGGCTGATTTAAATTGAGGCCGGTCCCAACGGTCACTGCGGTTCCATCGAACGAAAGCTGCCAAGGCATGCCACCCCTGGCCACCTGTTGGGTTTTGGACCTGACAAAGCGACCGAACGTCGTAAGACCGTCGTCCACCCGGATCTGGTAGGGCCACAAATTGAACCGGGTGAATATTGCGGGAACCTTGGGCAGGCTGAGCCACGCAGCGACAGGGGTGGCTGTAGTGGCTGCCAAAATTGGTGCTACTGATGTAGCCCGTGAGCCCCGCTCAGGTACCGTACATGTAGAGGCTAGGGTGCACGGTGGCGATGCAAGGAACGAAAATCCCGAAGAGCTTAGCCCTACCGTTGTTGCCTGCAGGCAGTGGAGTCCACCGGTAAGCAGTGCAGCAACGGTCAAGAGGTACATGGTAAAGCAAAAAATAGAGAAGTGAGACTGGCTTCCAAACGGCAAGGAAAAAGGGGGGAGAGGTAACATTGGACGAAATTTTGGCAATATTGGGAGGCCAAGACTAATCGAACTTTCTTTTGCGGGTGCGGCGAGGGGCGGGGTTTATATCCTTGGCTGTGCGTCCCACCTCCCTTCCTTGCTAACTTGTAGAGGTAGCCCTATTTGGCCGAACCGAACAGTATACTTGCCGTGTGTATTGGCTTCTGTGATTTAGGGCCAGTTCGATAAAATAGATCAATCTCCCTGGGTGAAGCAATGCGATTGGCTAGGGCTCTGTTGCGTAACTAATACGGAAGGCTGGGACCCTAAGCTAGGTATGGGAGTGCCACCTGTCCTCTTGTATCCCCCCCCCCATCTCGCAGTGTTCCGCCGAACCCATCGTGAAGAGCACGGGCCCTCACGCTCAGCCAGAGCCATCTCGCATGCCTCCTCTCCCTCTCCTCCCACCCCCTTGCGTACAGGTCCATACCATCCGATTTGATACTGTCAACCCCCAGCAATAGCCGGCCACCACGGAGCAACGCGTCCATCGCTTGTCAACACAACGGATCGCGCGACACGGAATTGATGCACCACCGCTGCAACCTGTTACCATTACCTCTTACCCTTCTTCGGCTGGAGGCCATTGGGGTAGGGCTACACGAAACCCACCCACAATGCAGACAGCACTGAGACCTTATTACTAGCGAATTTAATACAAAAATCGCCACGGAATAAAATAAAAAAGAGAGTGACCCATCATTACGAGCCACTAGAGAAGGTGGTATGTAGGGTGGCCAGGGGATACGCACTTCAAGGGATTTTGGAAACACAAACTCCACCGACACATTCCATTTACCACCAAGCTTCATAGCAGGATGGTCCGCAGAGCCTGGGCGGCATCCGATGAGGCATCCCCATCCGTCAGCACATACCGCCCGACCAGTTCGCGCAGCATCGCTAAGGCCTCAGCCTCCGAATGGGTATCCAGCCAGTCCGAATAGTCCGGCAGACTCAGTCCGAGGTGGGCCGCCGGGGTCGTTGGGATATCCTTTGGATAGCACTGTCCAATTAGATACTGTACGACGGTCGACGTCGGCAAAGCGGTAAACCTGGGTTGCTGCTGCTGCTGGCTGGACAGCCCTTGGCTTTGCTTGCCGTCCCCTATCGCCACCGAATGTGATCCACAACAACCGGGGATCTGTCGGACCTCCATAAACAGCACCGTCCGGAACTCCCGCAGGGCCTGGTACGGGTCTCCGAGATCCTTGACCTCAAGCTTGGCGCGGGCGAGCAACTGCGTTAGGGAAAACTCGAGTTGTGTGGCGTCCTCGGTGACCTGCATCTTGCCCGTATCGCGCAGGTTAGGCACCAAGCTGATGTGGCGGACGAAGAGGAGGAGCGCGCGGGAACCCAGGGTACGCACCAGGTCTGCTCGGCAGGGGTCAACCGGAAGGTCAAGTTTTTCGATCAGCCGGCGGATGTAGCGGATACGGTGCGCCAGTTCAATCATGTACGCGCTATAGCGTGCCTGGCTGGCCGACTGGTGGTTGGGAGTCGCGTTGGGACCGTCGGCCGACGGTGATGGTGGGGTCGCATAGGCCCCCTCGGCATACATTTTGCCCACCGTGCCCTGTATGCTGGACAGAATGTGTTCGACGAGCGGAGTGAGGATCCGGTTGAGGACCCGTGGGGCCAGCTGCACCGCCGCCTCGGTCCGCGTCGGGTCTAGTTTGGGGAATTTAGCCAAGTTCAGACGCACCTGGTCGTTGAGGATCCCGACGGCGTTGATAAGGTCCGCATTCGTGAGTTGCGGCGTCGGCATCGTCTTGGTGGCGTCCGAGTAGCCAATGAAGTATGCCTTACTATCTGTGGAGACCTGGAAAAGGTGGCCGAGGGGGGCGGGGTCGGCGGTGGTTACGGCATGGTGAGTCAGTTCAGAAAGTAATGCTTCACCAATCCAGCCATTATTAAAATTAAAAAGAATAGATGGTACACACGCTTCTGCCATACACGGAAAGGTCGCATTTCAGCATCATCAATCCCACACTTCTCTCGACTTACCATCTTCTCGGTATAGCGGAGAAACACCGTCAACTGCTGCATGATAAGCTGCAGAATTCGGGTGGACAGGGCGGAATCAAACTGGGTAATTTCCAGCTCGTTAAACAAGTTACGCACGAGGACCGTGATTTGACCGCGGGCCGGCACCAAGACGGGTTGTGGATCGTGTGAGCGGGCCGTTCCGGTTCCCCGCAGACCCGAGCCCCCCGGCCCCATCCCGCTCACGCCAGTGGCCCTGGGGACGATACCAAACGCGGTGGCCACCAGGTCACTCAGTCGGGCTTCCAGCCGGGCCAGATACCCGGCCTCCAAAGCACCGAAGCTACGCAGGAGGAGGACATTCTCGGGTACCTGATCATAGCGGTCATGTACAGTCGGGCTACCAGCTACCGTGGCTGTTGACATGGCGGCCGTCGCGTGCGACTGTAAGGGAGCGAGGACACTATACAGGGAATGCAGCCGGAGAAGCAGCTTGGGATAATTGGTTACCAGGGTCTGCCCGACGGCCGATTGCGTCTGGAGGAGCCGCTGGAATAGATTGAGCAGGTGTTCCGCGATGTGCTGCCAAAAGTACGTGACCGGACCCGTGCCCAGTTCACTCACGACGGCGTCCAGCAACGTCGGGGCTTGAAAGGAAGTAGCCACCGAGCCACCGCCGCCAGCTACGACCATTCCGTCCCGTTTGCGCACCAACACTTTCTCCAGGGTGTACACCTTAGTGGCGGCGGCGGCCAGGCTATCGAGTAAGACGTCCAGCAGGTCCCAAAACTTGTTCCCAGTCGCGGCGGTCGACACCTTCGGGTCTTTGGGTCCGGCCGTGAAATTAAGCCAGGTGGCCACGGCGGTGGCAAAGGCGGCGAGTTCTTCATCGAGGAGGGCAGTCAGCGGGGGGCCCAGGCGGCCTAGGTGGTGGTAGATCTGAACGCCCACGGCAAGATCCGGCTGGTGGCTACGACGGAACCCTTCGCCCAGGCAGTGGTCAGCCCCATTGATCAGGCGGCTCCGTAGTTCATCGACGGCATCGAGTTCGGCGGATAGTTTGGCCACCCTCGTTCGGTGGGGCTCGATGCCCGGGAGGCGGTCGATTTCGCGGAGGGTCACCGCCGCCGTGATAAGCCGCTGGGCCCAGTCGTCGCTCTCGTCTATGGCACCGAAGGCCTTGGGTGATGAAATTGGTGGGGTGGTAATCGAGGTCATGGTCGTGTCCAGAAGGAGTCTGAGCCGCCGGGTCAGTTGGAAAAACTTGGATAGTTGGGCCACAGCTTCCGACGCTGCGTGGAGGTTCTCGAGTTGGTTCGTGTACAAAGTCAGGTGTTCGTAGGGTATCCGGACCCGCCGGCGGAGTCTGGTAGTGGCATTAGGGGTTGGTAAGATGGTGGATACGGGTTAATGGTAGGGTCAATGAAAGGGACTACGACCGAGAGTTGCAGCACGAACACCGATAGAAGTGGAAAGGTACGCCGTCTACTAGGGAACCTGCTACCAACAGTCCCCTCTCCCTCCGTGACTCGGTTTGGCAAAGCATTCACGCCCTTACCTCATCTGCACATCCTGTACCGACTGGATGCGCTGTTCGAGCTCGCCTAGCCGAGCTCCACTGGTCTTGATTTTGGCGATGTGGGCCAAGAGGGGCTCGTAGTCGTGGACGATGGTAGCCTGGATCTCCGCCTCCAGTTGGTCGATGGTGGCATTGAGTTGGTCGAGGTCATCCTCGGCTGCCGGTGGCTGGCCGCCATCATGTGAGGCAGAGCGAGCGGCCATATTAGGTGGTAGGGATGTGAGAGTTAGGTCTGGCAAGTTGGATGAGCTTCCAAGCGCTCTATGCGTTTGACGCTGGGTCGACGGCGTATGAAGTGCACAGGGTATGACCGTGCTTGACCTCGTTGGTGGGGAGCTACCTCATAGTGCTGAGCCCATCGAGACGCACTGTATAGTGCCCAAGCTAGGGGGCCCTGACACCGTGGGAGATGTAGCCATACAACGAACCCTGACGTTAGTCGGTACCGGTCAGAAAGTCCGCAACAGGTAGGGCTTTACACTGGGCATGCGGTTTTTTTGTGGATTGTAGTCCTGAAGGTTTACTCCCCTGACACATTCAACCCACGGCACGGTATTTGGCGTTGCGGAATTTGACGGTCACGTCCCTCGCACCCCAGAGCAAGGCGTGAGAGACCTGCTGGCACGCCGAGGGGGTTCGCCAGTTGCCCGTTACCTACGCCGGATCTGAAGGGGGCTGTGGATAACCTAGCCAACAGGTGAGGGGGCCCTCTATCCATTAGCCGTGCCGCTTACTAACATGATTTGTCAACGCCCATGACTCACCAACCATGGGCAGCGGGGCCACAGGGCGAGAGCGCTTCATAGGCTCCCCACTGAGTCCGTTTTTTTATTGAAGAACCCTCTTTTACCCCTCTCCCCATTTGGAACGTTAGCCGTCTCTATATAACACCGGCAGTTGTCTGCAGAGAACCGTTTGTATGGTTATCATCCTTTTATCTCCCCCATGCGATATTCATCTCTTACTCTGCGTGCTTCACTAGCGACACTTGTACACCGATCTATCCGGGCACCCTTACGTACCTTGTCTTTTAGATATAGGTCTACAGTCTTGTCACAGTCCATTCTTTCCTCCGCTTCTGTGGCGTCCTCCCTATCTACACCTGTACTGCGTCTCCATTCGACTGACTGCGGTATACCCCCGTCCCTGCCCACCAGTTTTGCTATGTTTGACTTCTTCAAACGGGAAATCGCCGAGGCTCTAGCGCCCCTGGCTGGTCTGGACACCAAGGTACTCTTCAACGCCATCGAGTACCCCAAGATCGCCGAACACGGCGACCTGGCTGTGGCCATCCCGCGGCTGCGTCTCAAGGGCAACCCCAAGGCCATCGCTGAGGAGTGGGTATCCAAGTTCCAGCCTACCGCCCACGTGGTCAGCTGCAGCGCTGCGGGCCCCTTTATCAACTTCCGCATCAACCGCCCCCAGCTGGCGAAGCTTGTCCTGGACGAAGTGTATGAGCGCAAGGAAGCGTTTGGCACCAATGACAGCAACCGCGGCAAACGCGCCATCGTGGAGTTCAGCAGCCCCAATATCGCCAAGCCCTTCCACGCCGGCCATTTGCGCGGTACCATCATCGGTAACTTTGTGCGCAACGCCCTCGTTGCCAACGGCTGGGAGGTCATCGCCATGAACTACCTGGGCGACTGGGGTAAGCAGTACGGTCTCCTAGCTGTGGGCTTCGAGCGGTACGGCTCCGACGAAGCCCTGGCCACGGACCCGATCCACCACCTGTACGAGGTGTACGTCAAGATCAACCGTGACGCCGAGGAGGACCCGGCCATCCACGACCAGGCCCGTGCTTATTTCAAGCGCATGGAAGACGGCGATGAAACCGCCCTGGCCCTGTGGCAGCGGTTCCGCGACATGAGTATCGAAAAGTACCGCGCCACTTACGACCGGCTCAACATTAACTTTGACGTGTACTCTGGTGAGTCCCAGGTCACCTACGGTATGAAGCGGGCCATGGAACTGCTCGAGGCGCGCGGTCTGGTTGAGGAATCCGAGGGCGCTAAGATCATTGACCTGGAGAAGTACAAGATGGGCAAGGCCGTGCTGCAAAAGAAGGACGGAACCACCCTCTACCTGACCCGTGACATGGGCGCGGCCATCGAGCGGTGGGACAAGTACGAGTTTGACGCCATATTTTACCTCGTCGCCTCCCAGCAGGACCTCCACCTCCAGCAGCTCTTTAAGATTCTTCAGCTCCTCGAACTGCCCTACGCCGACCGCTTCAAGCACATCAACTTCGGGCTGGTCACCGGCATGAGCACCCGCAAGGGCACGGCCGTGTTCCTGCAGGATATGCTGGAGCAGACCAAGGATAAGATGCAGGAGGTGATGCGGGCCAACGAGGACAAGTACGCCCAGATTGAGGACCCCGAGCGCGTGGCCGACGTGGTGGGCATGTCGGCCATCACCGTCCAGGATATGAGCGCCAAGCGGATCCGCAACTACGATTTCAACTGGCAGCGCATGTTCTCGTTCGAAGGCGACACCGGGCCGTACCTCCAGTACGCCCACGCCCGGCTGTGCTCCATTGAGCGTAATAGTGATCTGACCATCCGCCGTGACGATGTGGACCTGACCCTTCTTGCCGAGCCCGCCGCTGGCGATATCATTGACCATATCGCTCGTTACCCGGCCCTCGTCGCTTCCTTGCCCGCTCAGTTCGAACCCGTCAATGTCGTCGGATACGCCTTCAAGATCAGTCACCTTGTGTCATCTGCCTACGAAGTTCTCCGTGTCAACGGTGCTCCCGCGGACGTTGCCCAAGCTCGTCTCCTACTCTACTGGGCTGCCCGAGTCACCCTGGGGAACGCCATGCGACTGATCGGCCTAATTCCACTGGAACGCATGTAGGAGGGCTGGGGTTTTGATATGAAATGGTTGATGATGCATTGCCAAAATAAAGTATAATTGAGGCTCTGAAGAAATTCGCTGAAATCGTAACATGCTTACACTATGCGGACGACATAAATCAACAGCAATAATAATAAAAAAATATTGATGAAAATGTCCGTGTATGACAGTTAGGAGGGCGTCATCCTCAAGAATGAAAGCGCGATACCAAGGATAGGAAGAGCCTAGCGCCCAAGTGGGTGGTCATTTATGCGATCGAACAGGGTGCTTCGTTGGAAGTAGATGGGGAAAAGGGGGAGGGGACCACTATCAATGCATTTCCAGTCACGAGCAAGACAAAATCGTGGCGATGCTATCCTCTTCATTTCAATGACACTATATTCGGACGCTGGCCTCACCTGGAATTATAACACACTTTGGTATGCACTACGTGGAAGCCATTTGTCAATTGGGAGAGGGACCCTGCTGAGGTAGGATCCATCGGATGGGGGAAACTCCGTGGCGAGTGGGGAAAGCATGGGATTAGTAGACACCCTGACGTGGCACTTCGCTTCCCGGTATCCTGTCCAGGGGGAGTTAAAAAAATATAAGATCGGAAGTGGCTAGGTCATACAAAAGTGGAATAGTCCAACTGCAGCCAATGGACAACCGACGCGCCCAGCCAACCGAACCCGGAGGGGATGAAACAAACGTGGCAATCCCTCCCGCAGCACACATCCCCTCCCAACCCAAAGGAGACTTGGGCCAGGAGGACTTGGCAACATTGGCCCCAACAACCAGTAGCCCCGAAATCCTCCCAACACTTATAACGGGGACCCCCCAGCCCACAGGCAGAGAAGCCCCATGAATAAACCTAATAACGTATTTTTAACATTCTTTTATTGTGTCCTACTCGGCCTCCCTTGGCGCGCCTCCTCGCAACGCCCCCGTCCCCCTTCAACGGTTACACAACAAGCGGGGGCTCACAGCGCCAGTGGTACCACAGGTTGGGGGAGGGTGGTGTGCAATTAGTCCATTGTATTGGTGAAAGTAACAGGGCGACTTCCTGGATCAACGAGCCGATTGATCAAGCCACCACCCTTATTTCACGTTCATACCAGTATAGGGTAGGGTAAGCGGCCGACACGCACATTCATATAATTATAGCTCAACGTCCTCCCTTAGTTTGTAAATCAGACTTATCCTGTCGCCTGCATCAGGATAACCTCCCACACGCACGTATTTGTAACGCCTCGGCACCATGCGGTTTATTCGTTCTGCCCACGCCTGGGTGCTGTTATGCCTGATTGGGGTTAGCCAAGCAACACCCGCCGGGTCCGCTCCCGACACGGTGGATTGTGTAAGTAAACCTACCGGGATCTAACTCACAGAGTCCGATACGGAAAGCAGTAGGGCAGACCAAACGATGACGGGCGGCAGTATGGTGGGGCAATAGCGATGAGTACTCCTACGTAAATAATCACTGCCTAACTCACCTAATCCATCTAAAACCTACTATGAGGGATCCGTTAAACCCCAAAGGATAGTCGACCCCTGCCCCAGGAACTTATCCGGTCCATTGTGTACCGCTGGAGCTTGGAAGCCCGGCTGGGACACGAAAACTTCACACCGTTTGGCGATCGTATACACACCTCTGGACACGGCTCCCTCATGGACCAGGCCACCGAGACGGCGGGCGAGTGCCATGATGACTCCGACACCCGTGTTGTCTATAATACGGATCAGGCCGTACCTACTCTAAGGGACCGCGTCTGTGCATTCCGTAAAGAGTTGGCGGGCATCCAAGACGGCGTCACGCTCCAAGCCCTCAGTGCGCTCCACCCCACCGACCTCACCACCCTAGGTGACTGGGCCACTTTTTTGTACCAGCCGATCCTCCGGAACGACACCCTGGCCCTCTTGCGCACCCTGACCTACGTCCGCGGAGAGTCATTCCACCAGACTCTTATCAACGACCTGCCCGGACTGATACCGCTGAACCACGCCCGATTTATTAACATGTTCAACGAGTCCCCGGAGACTCACCCGGGTCCCACCACCTACCTAGCAGCCGGTCCGGAGGTCTATGCGACCCTATTTCAGGATATCAAGACCATTATTCCGATGGCCCTGATCCACAGTGTGGCCTTCATCTACGGCGGGAAAGGATGGATTGAGCCATTGGATCAGTTCCTGGCGGCCCTCGAGAACGAGTACCGGGCCCGGTTCGCCAAGGAACTGATCGACCAACCTGGGCTCATAGCCTACGCCTTTGGCCAGATTCGTGCCACCGCTTATTTGGTAGGCACCCAGATGGGCCAGGACGAGGTAGCGGAGCAATACCGCGATGCAGCTTTGGCCAATCCCGGCTCGACTCTAGCCTGCGCTAGGCTCAACGGCTGGACTCGTGTCCTCGATGACCTCCAGGCTCGTGGGGTTCAGGAGGCAACCATTACCCCCGGCACGTTGGTGTGCAATTACGGGTTGGGTATGCCGTTTACAATGGACGCCCACAATAACCCGTCCTTCATCCGCTACGACCCTGCCAGGCCCGTTGTTCAGTAACTGGTGTCATAGCATGTCGCATTCTGCACTAAAATTGCGCAGTGTTGCTGGGCTCATGTCCGTTCTGTAAAGGTTTTTAATCAGTCGGCACTATCAACCCCACTCATCCCTCACCATTTAGGTCAGGGAGTTCAACTCTCACCAATTAACACTTTCAATAAAAATAAAAATAAACATCCCTCTGGGAAGAGCAAAGCACAGTTTCGTTCATTTACTTCCTCCATATTGGGGTTCCATGGCAGATTCACAAATCCCCCCGACGATAAAGTGGCGTAGCTAACCTCATCGAGCCGTGTTTTGCCGAGGAGAGGAGGGTATTTGCTGCATCACCAAGTTAGGAGAGCGTAGCGGCCTGGCAAAGCGAAGGCGGTTCCGCGTGGAGGAGTGTGGGAAGGGGGGAGGGAGAGTCAGCACATGGTAGATTAGTTAAATGCTGTTCAGAAACATCCCCACGACGGCCGTGGCGCAGCTTCACACACAGTACCTCCCGTTCCTGGGAGCTGCCACATAAGTATGACTCACCTTCTGGAAGAGGGACTCGACGACGGTCTCCATGCTCTTGAGCGTCTGCAACGAGGTATCGTAGATCTTGTTGCTGACAGGCTCGTCAAATACGATGAGGCATCCGGCGCCCTGGTCGAGAACGCCGTGGAAGACCTTGTCGAGGATCATCTGCGACAGCTTCTTTTCGACCTGGTCGGTCGGCAACTGGATTAGGGACGCAATGTGGGCAATTTCGACGCGCGAGAAGGGTTCGATGACGCGGGCCAGGTTCTGCTCTAAGAGGGTGTCGTAGAGCTTGGCGAGGTGCGAGCGCACAATGGGATCATCGCTCAGCTCACGGCGGTAGCTGGCCAGGGCCTTCTCAAACTCGCTGAGGGACCGGTTCTGGTGCGCCTTGGCGATCGCGCGCAAAGCGTCCACCTCGGGTCCGGCGTACTTGAGTGCCAGCTTGCCCTGGACGATACCGGCCACATCTGCGGACTGGTTCAGCATTACTTTGCACAGCAGCATGTACTTGAGTGCCAGGACCGCGTGCTCGTTGTCGTCGGCCGAAGCGTATCCCTCCAAGGTTTCGTAAAAGTACGAATAGGCCGTCTTGTAGTCGCGCTCCTCGGCGTGCAGGATACCAGACTGCATGTCCAGCGACGCCTGCATCAGCGGCGGGCAGTAGATGGCATTGGCCGACGTGCGCGCCGAGGTCAGCGCCGCCCGAGATTTGGGCAGGTTGCGGAGGGCGTGGTACACCTTGCTCTCCAGGAGCTGGACCTCGACCAGAACCATTTTGTCGTCCAGGCGCTTCAGTTCCTTGAGCAGAGGAGCAATCAGCTGCAGGGCATCCGTGTACATCCGGTTCTCCAAGTAGCTAGGTTTTTTAAAAAATATTCAAGGTGATCGCGGTAAAGGTTATGGGTCGAGAGGGTAGTAGGTGGGCCGGGTGAGTATTGATAAATAGGGGAGAGGTCTCAGAGCCCCACCTTCCGGTGGTGTGGCCAGATGCAACTCAAGGGACTTACAGGGCCACTAGGCGAGTCTCCATGGACTGTTTGAGGAATAGCCGCTTCTCCTGTTTGCTCCACTCGACGGTCTCCTTACACATCTCGATTTGCAAGTCTAGGGAGTTGGGAATCTGGGCGAAGTGCTCAATCAGGGTCTTAACTGTAAGGCAAACGTTAAATGGAGAAGGGGCGGAAAGGTTAGAAAAGAGCTGGTCAGCCAGTGGTACGGCGCGTGGATGGGGATCATCTACATCCCCTGTGGCTTACTAAACTGATCGAACAAGCGTAGATAATTCTACTTACTGATTTTAGTGGACTTGGCTTTAGGCAGCGATCCCAGAAGGTCCCGAGAGTTACGGATGAGCTGGCTGAGTTCCTGGGGCTTTCTGCTCATAGGCAATGCATTATAGACGGTCGAAGAAGACGATCGGGACAAGGTGAACATGCGGCAGAAGGAAGTGGAGACTCTGGGTAGGTGGACCACAAAAGCACGCCAAAGGGCCAGGCCGGAGTCGTCATTGAGGGCCTCCGTCGAGCACTGTGTTGTACCTACCTCTCATTCTTGTACTGCTCGCCGAGGCGGAGAATTTCCTGCTCTCGGTCCTGGTTGACATCGGCTGGTAGAGGGAGAAGGTGGTATTGGCACGACCGTAGTCCACGGGTGACAAGGGAAGGAACGTTGAAGGGACCGGGGGGCTATTAAGTTAATATGCTGCGGCTGTTCATCTCGGCATTGATAGGCCCATAGGCCGTGCACTGGCACGTCGTGGACCGATTGCGGCCAGACGAAGAGCGGTAAGCGCGTTGAGTTCTCCCTTAGGGCTCGTCGTACAGTGGGTACTTACCCGACGCATTTCCGGAGGCGACGGATGAACTCATGGTCGAGTATTGGATGATGGCGGGGTTTGTGTGTGATAATCGAGTGACGGGATGATGAAATGAGTAACGTATAGGAATCGACCAGTAGTGGAATGGGAAAAATGGAACAGGGCAAAGCACTAGATGGTTGGAAGGGGACGGTGGATTTATGGGAGGGAGAGAGTGAAGCTGCTGCATAGCCTCGGACCTGGTGGGCCGATGTGACCCGTTCGCCATCAGGCATGTGCCACGACGAGTCTCACTTTCAATAGCACTGTGGAAGGGTCTACAGGTCTGGGCCATTAGCGGGCGCTAGGGTTTTACGGGTAGTATCCTTTCAATGCCGTCACTTTAGAGCTCTCATTTCGCGAAGTGACTAGGCCTGGGCGACGGGCTAAGACGCCATGCTTCCAGCCGTTACCTGGTTAATTAGAGTCACCACTGGTCGCCCATACACTTTTAAGCGGAAGAAATGTCATCCAATACAAAGCAGGCTTGTTTGTGAGTTTATATACGGTTAAAAGAAAGGCTATAGACTATGCCCAGGGAAAAAAAACGAGGTCGCGCACTAGGTGTTCGGACACTGATAATCCGCTCGAGTTGGACCGGTACTAGCAGCCGTCGGTGACTAGCTTTGAATTTAGGGTCTGATCCGTACGGATAGTGTAGCAGGAGGAAGACCAGGCCGCTCGCGTTGGATATTATACGGGCGATGGCTGGCTACCTCCGATGCGGCTTACCACCTGCGAAACTACGGGAAGGCTGAGAAACGTACCGATGACGGGTAGCCGTTGGAGGAAGCTTATCGCGATTGGGAAGAAATCGCTGATACAGGGGGAGGGGCAAGGTGGACAAGTAGATTAGGAAGGCGGTGGGTGGTTAATCAACGGTCGAGGGCCAAATAAGCAGTGTGGACCAGGTCTACTATGACCACATACGACCCCAAGGGTTTTGCGGCAGTAGGGCGAGCTTACCCAAATAGGTTGATGAAGCCGAAGGTCTCCACCAGGAGGCCAATGATGGGCCACTTGACTAGGACCAGGAGGATACCGAAAAAGAAGCACAACGAGCCTCGGATCTTGCCCGGGCGCGTGAAGAAATAGACGGACTTTTGGATGCCAATAATCAAGGTAACCCCGGCCAGGAACATAATCTGCAAGGTAAGCGAGCATTATAACGTTGGAAATAGGTCACGTAGGTATAGCAACGGGGCCATAACGGGGGGGCAGCGGTTAGTCCATTAGAATGGGTTAAGCATCAGCTCTCCATGTAGAAGTTACACGAACTAGACTCAAATGATGGGCAGGAAAAGCTCACTACGTCACTTACGTTACCAATGGCTATCAAGCCCGCATCGAAGAAGAGGATGACTCCGAGAAACGTGAACACTACGCCGAAGCCTGTCAGGCCGACGCCAATCTCTATGTGGGTGAAGCCAGGGGGTGAAGCAGATGAGTGTGGTCGGTTAGTCGACGGTACGGCTTTGAACGGTCAAAGCAGGTCGACCGACATATGTGCGCTTCGAGTGGACGCTGGCTACCACCGTCAGAAAAGACCTGGGCTACATGCGCAGCATAGACTTACTCTGTACGTCGGAGAGCCACATGGCAACGTTGGAATCAGGGACAGGCGTGGTAGCGGAGTAGATGACGGGGATGGTGGGGGGCCAAAGGTTGTAGCTGGCCGTCAATGGAGATACCAGAAATCAGGAACGGTACGGGATGCGGTGGTGGGTAGAGTAGAAGGAGCATTAACTTGGGTGGTGGGTACTATTAGACATCGGAATCGGACGCGGCTGGGCAGGTCGTGGAAGCAACGGTAGCCACGACTTAGGCCTCCACGTTCCTCACAGTCTGTGGCGAGTCGACGCCGCAACGTCGCGCTGCCACGTCCACGTCAACTCCGCCCGATTAAGCCCGGGTTACAAAAACCATTCCCGCGGTGGGAACATGTCTGACTTGCGGGGAGGGGGGGGCGCTCTGCCCTCCAATGGCCAACCCAAAAATGATCAACTGGGCTTCCTAGAGCCCACCGCTGGCTTCGGCCGATAGGCATGCGGACACCTAGTTGTAACCGTGTACTGCCCATTCACCTCACCTCAGCCTAGCTTCGCCACAAGAGATATCCTTGCGGCCACCATTATCCTTGCACCAACAGAATCCCACCTCCATTGTTCAAACTTTTACATGGCAACCTCCGGCCCTTCAGCTCGCCACCTCTACCGGGGCCTCCTGCGTGAGATCCACAAGCTGGTAAGTTCCGACAAATCTGTCGTCCAGGGCCAACGTCAGACCAAGTGTGCGCGGCCAAAACGCTTGTGGGCCGATCTTTAACCCGCCGCATTCCTCCACACTTCCCCTTATGCCCCCTAAACCCTATGCACCAGTACCGTTCCCCAGCCAGTCGTGAGGTGGCCCATCAGGAACTGGTCAGCCGGTTCGCCAAGCACAGCCAGGTTGTCGACCCGATCCACCTGCAGATGGTCAGGCGGGACGCCCAGGACACTCTAACATACATGAACGGTACTCGGCGACACAAGGTAAGGCTTTTGTAATGAAATTTCAGGAAAAGCGGCCCAAATGATGCGGCTCGGCGTGCCTCCGCGCGTTAATGCTCTTCCGCACTATAATGACAACTCTCCCCTTCAATCCCTTTTGTGCTTTCCAAACCCCTAATGTACAGGAACTCGATGAATTGTACAACCCCAACCGGAATATCACTGAGGGCGAGCGAATCGGCCTCAGTGCGAAACGCGTGGGTCTCAGTCTGCCCAAGTTGGGCCGTACCGAAGACTAGATAGTCCTGATTATGTCAATACAGCTGTGTGTTTGAGCCACATTCTGCCACGGCAATTTTTCTTACAGTGTGTCCCACGTTCGCCGCATCTAGAATTATGGATCAATTCACTTTATAGACTATATGCTTAAGAAGTCTTACGCAGGCGACGGGGTGCAGTACCAAAATCAGTCTGTATCCACTCCCTCACTCCCTTCACATTATGCTAGAGTTTGGCAGTATCCGCGAAGGATCCCTGCCGGACCTCCCGCTCGAGTTGCATCAGCCAGGGTAGACCCCGGGCCTTTTTACCCAGGTCAGTTCGGCCTACCATATGCTCATGGAGTTCCTTGACCGCCGCAGCCCGCATGACAGCACTAGGTGCCCCCAGGATCTGTTCGCGGACGCGCGGCAGTAGCAGCTGGTCAAAGTAAGGGAACGGGACGGTGACGACTTGGTCGGCGAGCAATTGAATGTACTGTCCGTGTAGCAGGTGGGTGTAGAAGGCTGAAGACGCGGCAGTTGGCGTAGGCGGTGCCAGGGCCGTGGTCGCGGCAGCGGTAACCGACCCGTTTGGTGTGCTCGAAGTAGTGGGCCGAAGCTTGGCAGGACCACCGGCTGGCCTGGCGAACCGGTCTAACTGCGCACACAGGGTCTCCACCAGGGTCCACCCGAGTTCGGGCCGACACTGCATCAACCGTTGTACCAGGACACTGTAGGCAGCCCGTACCTGATCAAACTCAAGCCAGGCCGGGTACAGGTCCAGTAGGGTCTGGCCGTAGTAGGGCCCCAGGGCCACTGCGAGGGGTTCAAGGTGGTCAATCTCGAGCACCGTCAGCATGAGGCGGTGTGCAGCTTGAAGTAGAGGTTTGCCATAGGGCCCTGGATGCCCTAACAAGTAGCGGTGCAGGAAAGGGAGGCAGGCCTGACGTGCGGTAGGCTCATCCACATGGGGGAGAAGGGTCTCCAGGGTTTGCATAAAGTACAGGTGACGGAGTTGCCGGGCCAGGGAGATCTCAGGGATGGGGGCGCCGGTCGGAAGCAGATCGGCCGTCAAGCCGTCGCCCGCATCCAGACAAGTGCTACACAGGTACTGGACAGCCCGATCGCAGTGCTGGTTACCCGGGCCGTTGTTCTGTGTCAGCAGAGCCCCCTCAGTGTGCAGCAAGGCGGTCACCAGCCGACTACACACCTGGCGGTAGAGGGTGAACCCGTTAGGCCCAAAGAGGGTTAGTAGGAACGGCGAAGCCTGCGCATAGGCGTTCAGAGTAGCGAGGAATAGTGGCAAGGACTTGGCGTCCACCGTGTCCAGGTGGAGGTCGATGGCCTGTTCGAAGACCAGGGTAGCGGTCATGAGGGTAAGCTGGAGGAGCCGGCCAAGGTCGCTGTACTCCGCGGGGGAGTGGCCCAGGGCGATGACAGGGGCCGGCGAGGCCTGCCGAATGAGGGCGCCTGTCTCCAAAACCCGGGCGCGATCGGCCGCCACGAAAAGGTTACTCAAGTAACTCTCCCAGCGGCCCACGTGGTACACGGTGGAGCGGACATCGTCGACGGCCCGAAGTAGAGCACGGTACAATCGTATGGTACGGGGCAGCGCTTTGACGTTAGGATGGGCTAGGCGGGTCGCAAATGGTACCCCGGTCGTGTAGAGGTTATCCGGATCCATCGGGCGAGTTTCCACTGGCAATGGGAGTAAATCCGTCGGACCTAGGTGGAATAGGTAGCCGTGCCCCAGTAGGTAATCGAGGGTCCAGTCCAAGAGGCCCACACGTTGGTTCGCAGTCAGCCGGGCGATAAAACAGGCGGGGGTGGCGAGGTAGCGCGGGACGGCCAGATGGCCCAAGCCGCCCATGTAGAGCCCCGTTGGGACAGTAGCATTGCGACATGATACTGTATCCAATGCGACGGCGATTTGCCGATTCAGGTCAACCGTGAGCGCATCGAGGGTAACGTGATGACCAAGTTTGCTGCCCGGGCCTTCCTGGTAGTCGTTCGCGTGCAGGAGGGCTCCCAGCACGTGCGTGGTGATGGCAAAGGTGGTTCCCATGGCCAATGCCGATCCAGGCCCGCGGTGAGCCACGCCATAGTCGCGCAGGGTTTCCGACAAGAGCTGAAGGTGCGAGCCAGGTGGGAACTGGATACCGATGGGCCGTGATGAGGTTGGAGTGGTCGGTACACCAGGCGGTGGTAGCCACGCGTCAAGGTAGAAGAGGCCAAGGAGACCACGAGCCGCCGAGGCAGCCTGAGACCGTAAAGTCGTGGACGATAAGACGGCGCGCGGGCCCGGAGTTCGGGGCATTTTGACCAGGGTGCCGGCCAGGAACCCGTACATTTGCGCGATCCGTGCGATACAGGTGTCTGGCGAGGTTATGACTTCACTGATGGCTGGCCCCGCATTGGTCCCGGGCGACGAGGTGGCCGTGGCCGGATAGGTTTCAGGCCGGCCCCAGACGTCCAATAGTTGGCCGTGTACGGTGCGTAGAAAGTCGAGCGGGGTATCGACCGTAAGGTGGCGGAAATAGTGGGCCAGACTGGCTAGAACGGTGTCCAGCTGATGGTAGGTTGTCATGGTTGGCAGTGTGGTACCTGTGACCCGCACCAAGGTCTCACCAATGCGCTGATCCCCAGCCGCGTGCGTGAGACCCGTTAACAGCGCCCATGGTACCACGAATGCGCTGAGCAGTTCTGCCTTACGCTCTGCCGCGCCCAGCCACGGGTCGAGCGTACTCAGTATGCCGGGTAGTAAAGGGTTGACAACCGGGTTGGCGGATGTGTCGCGTCGTCGTAGCCATTGCGTCCACAAGCGCGCGCAAGCTGACGCCGTTTCCGCAGCCGCAGGCGTGGCAAGCGTGGAGGGCAGCGCGGTGGCCACTCGTAACGTGCCCTGGATAAACGCCGGGGTAAACCACGAAACCGGTAGACGGTCGGCATGCGGTCCCAACAGCCGAAGGCTAGCTAAGGCCGCCGGGTCCTCTAATGTGGCACTTATGCCCCCCCGGGCCACCTGGCGCTGTGCTTCAATGAGTTGCTGGACCAGCGACCCCTCGGCGGTACCCATGTTAGAAGAGAACAATGATAAACAATAAAGTGATGATGGTAAAAGAAAGGCCAAGCAATTCGTGAGCAGAGTAGTTGGAACAGGCGAGCAATGCTGGTGCGGTCTGGCATGGAGTGGGAAAGTCTCGGCTTGTGAAGACCAGGGGTGAGGCCGTGACTTGGAATCGGTGCCAGCGTGATGCTGGCAGGTGAGAGCAGGTCCATCCCCCGACTGCCAACCTGGTAGACAAGTAGTACACGTGACTGGTCAAGGTGACCGGGGTAAACCACTACAACAGGTTGCTGTTGGACATTATGAAAGCGGGGTTATGCTGCTAAGGAAAACTGGCGTAATAACCACGTGCATCGGCGGTCTTGCAACTGAGGGGCCCACTGAGAGGCATCCTGGTCCTTAAATATTTCCCCGTTAAATGTGAAATACTTATACTTTCCACCTTGGCCTTCTCGCCAATCGACCATCGCTCGGCCCTTACACCACCCACCTCCCGCCCTCGGGCCGCCGACTTCGTAACAAAATGACTGTGGTAGATGCGACCCTAGGTATCGGGGATTCATGGGAATAAATGCTAGATCGTGCAAGTAGAAAACGACGAGGTAATAAAATGATCAATCCTAGGTAGACCTTGCCACAGTTCAGATAGCTGTGGCTGGGCGTCCATGACCCCAGGTCGAGCCATGCGCGAAATTGGAGTGGTAGACCTGAAAATGGGAAGGGGTTAGGTGTGGTGAATCATCAACGCCAGCCTAATCGACGACGCCTGGCAGAACGGTGGAAGGAAGTTGATAGATAAAACAGTAATGCGTGCTGCTAGAAATGAGATAATTTACCAGATGAGCAGCTGGAGTGTGGGTCTGAGACGCTTGGCTAGGTAGTGGTCGTATTAGGTACAGCAATGATATACCTTATTTGTCAGAATGCGATAAGGCCTACAGTTTGCATTCAATGTATCGTCTAGTTATGCCTTTTATCTCTCTACGTATTGAAAAAAAAATAGTGAACACCTTCAGTAAAACTATTTTAACTACTATTGATCATGAGGCTGAATTGTGATAACCAAATGGTCATGTATAATGCAAGGGCAAGGCATGCTGGATAAATAAGGAGGAGGGAAAGTAGTAACGATGAATCTAGGGCCAATAGACCGCAACAAATAAGGTGGGGCTGAAAAAGGAGAATCAGATAAAATTGGGATGGCAGTCGATGAAACGAACAGTGCAGGAAGGAGGGGGGTACGCACCCAAGACACTGGTCTCGGACCCACCAGCTAATTAACATGGATGATGGTGGTTAGCTGTGTAGCTGAAGCCGCGAAATAGGAAGTCTACACTCTCCGATGTGGGTAGTTGGCAGGCTGGCGACTCCGAAATGGGCTGCGAGGTAAACTCCTTATCAAAGTTGCTTGTGTCGTCCTCGCTACGCAGCCGCGGGATGATGGGTGGCCGCACGCGGCGGGCCTCAACAGCGATCCAGTCCACGTCGCGGAAAAACCGGTGGGCCCGGATGTAGGATCCATTGATCGGCCGAACCGAGGCGCTGGAGGATG
>JANBPT010000206.1:0-56556 GCA_027575765.1 Tieghemiomyces parasiticus
TTCACAGCTGGCGCGTCGGCTTTTTACATTTTCCTGTACAGCACCATGTACTACACCACCCGTCTGCGTGTCACATCCCTGGTGAGCACCGTGCTCTATTTTGGTTGGTCGTTCCTCATGTCTGCCCTCTTCTTTATCCTCACCGGCACCGTCGGGTTCTTTTCGTGCCTGTTCTTTGTCCGCAAGATTTACGGCTCCATCAAGATTGATTAGCGAAGAAGGGGCCGCACGCTTCACCCTATCCTCTCCGATCCATCATCCATTCCACCCTCTCATATTGGCCCAAAACGCAATACACCCTTTTTTTAACATCTAATCATACCGTACCCATGTTTTAAGCGCCCGCACTACGAAGCGTTGACTTCTAATATCAGCTGTGGATGGCAATTTAAGCAGCTCGAAGTATTCTGGGAGGAGAGGGACGACCTCGTCTCCGCGCTGTGTTAACTACTCCCTGTCATCGCGTTCGCCTGGGCCGTCGCCGTAGTTTTGGCGGCCTAGGATGTAGTGGGTAAATTACAGCTGCTCAGGCGGTCGCGACATGTGATGGGCTACCCTGGGAGCGGAAGGCACGGTACATAAGGTTACTTAACGTAGCTGAACAATGGAGGCATCGATGTGGAGACTAAAGGTAAAGGTGTAGACACGATAGCCATAAACAAGGGCCGGTTAGGTAACCAAGTAGGATAAGGGCGGAGAAGCTGTCCTGCAGTTGGAGGGCGTGAAGGGTGGGAGGGAGGGGGTGCCAGCGTAAGTCCCCGACTGAGCGAGACTACTTGTGGCATCCGATAACCGTGTTGGTTAGCCCAGTGGGAACATACAGAGTGAGGTATATTGATACATTCCTCACCACCGAGCATAAATGGGTGCCATAAGCCAATTGCGTCTACTGCCCTATACATCTATAGTAAAGCAATTTTTTAACTTTTTCGTAGAAAAATAAATATTGTGTGTGTGATGGGCTCGTTATCTGTGAATAACAGTATATCCTGCTCGTATGCAGGGGATCTCAGTTATCTATAGGTAGTACCGTTGGTCCTAGCACGCCGTGTAGGTGTAGGTCACAATATGGCGGTGGCTTGTAGCGATTCCCTGTCACATACCTCGGTGGCGTCCATCGTTCCTTAGCATTATTGTTCCCAGCATTACCTCTGGACTACTTTAAGCGGATAGTTATAGTACATTGCCTCCATACGACTAGACGGTATAATGCGCGAAGGCTATCTTAAGTGAAGTGAATGATGGGTACCAGCACGTGATGCCCACAAATCCACCAACCCTGCGACCATGACGAACGACTATATTAAACAGGTATCCAGCCACGCCCGCCGGATATTGCGAGCACCCCCTGCACCACCACGCAACCAGTCTCTTAGGCCGCATGAACTTCCTTGCAACCACTGGAGGCCGCACACTAACCCTTTAGTTATACCAATCTCGGACCTTGGCTCTCCTCAATGCTCGCTCTCCGTCTGCCAGCCACTTTTGACGTATCACTCGTTATCCGTAACTTCCACTTCCCCGTACGCTTGCCCCACTCCCCCTCATTGCCTCTCGACCCTTGATGGGCCTTCAGCTTGATTCCCACCATCATCCATTACCTTGTTGCCCGTTTGAACGCTTCAGTTAAGTTTCTACTCCACCCTGGCTCGTCATCCACCGGCTTACAGGCGCCACCCTACATCACTACTACTGTGGCTTAAAAACTACCAAGCCTATATTAAAGAGCCGAACGTCAATAGATGGCAAGGTGCGTCAAAGTACCAGACCGGTTTCGGTTGACAGCGCATTGCCCTACTTGGACATGAGTGAGGAAGATAGAGCATAGGTGTAGGCCGAGGTGTCGAGGGTGGCCGGCAACGAAGGGAAAGAGGAGGGCGCCTTAGCACCTCTTTTGATACGACAGAGTGATGATATCGGAAGGCGCACCCACCCCCCTCTTTTTTTTATGGGTACTCTGTGTGAGTTGCGGTTCCCGTACCCTTCCTCATGTTCTTTGTCTACCTCCCGTCCGTTCTTTACAAGCGAAGGCACGGCTACCAAAATGAGCCGATGGGTGTGAGTTTGTGTGTGGTGAAGGTATACGGCTACTTCACCAGAACGGATACTATGTTGCCGACCGGTCCCCCTCCCTATCCCAAAGTATTTCCTTTATGAATGGACCGGTAGAGTCGGGTCGCCGGCCGACCCAAAGGCAACGTCGGAACGAACGGCAAGGGCCTATTGATCGCATTGGTTCAGCCCCGAAACAAAGTAGGACCCGCGCCATGGCCTTGTAGGGCTCCCACCTTGCAGCGGGTGGCAAACCATATGGCGGAGGGATAGACAGGGCGCGCGGGCACACGCTGAAAGGTGGTTGGGAAAGAGAACCGGATAAGGGTGCAATGGCCGGGCTGTCCTTGACCGGCCGTCGCCACCCTACCCTGATTTCCAACTCTTATAAATATCCTCACGGGGTCGCTCCCTAGGATACAACCCATCACCGCTACCACCAGTATCCCACTTTTGCTTCGATCTCCGCTACTGTCTCCTCCCCACGTTTCCTCTTGCCTCCCCCGGTATCTGTTTACCGGTATACCTGTGCTTTTGCCTCGCCCCCACGCGCACTACCCGATCTCCCGGCGCAGAATACCTCTCGCCTCCATCATGAAGCTCCACACCGCTGCCCTGTTTCTCGTAGCACTGGCTGTGCAGAATCAGCGCGCAATGGCTAGTCCCCAGACCGGCGACGGACTTAGCCCAGAAGGTTCCTACCCTCCCCCTCCCCGTTACAACCAACAGCCCAGTCCCAATAGCGCCCTGGTCGCCAGTGAAGACTACGGCTCGAATTATAAGCAGGATTCTAATTTCCCTGCCGGAAACCAATCTCCCGACGCTACCCTCGCGGAACTTAATGCTCAGGCTGATGACAGAGGCACGTCTGATGTTATTAGCGAGAAGCCCAAGTCGTCATTCATGAGCAAATTCAGGGGAATGTTCACTAGAGGCCCCGAGATCGACCCATTCTTTAAGGATTACTGCGGCCCTCTACTTACCGGTAAACCACCCCCTGGTATGTTCAGTCGCGTCATTAAAGCTATCTCGCCCGGAGGGTCACTTTTTAGCAAGAAGTCTGCCTCTGCCGAACCGTCTCTTGAGGACATCGCCTCGTACCTGATTGACGCCATGTACCGCGCCCGTCGTGGTAAACAGGGCCCGGACGTGGTGAATAGCTTGGATACAACCGCCGAGTCACCGGTCACCGCGTACTGGATCCCGCCTGCCAAGATGTTGATAGAGCCGCGGAAGGCGGACCAAAACGACTGGGATTTCTATGTAAAGGCTGCTGGGGTGAGCGGTAAAGATCCGGTGTTTCTGGTACCTTCAAACCACGAGGGCAGCAATATCAACGTCCACGGTAGCTTCGCGACAGATGTGCAGAAGGTAATCGACATTTGTTACCGCGGCGGTAAGAACCCTGGAACGAGCATGACCGACACGAATAGAGAGCCGGCCGATCTGAGCGACAGTGATATCGGTAGCGAAACGGCTGGAACTGGATTGTACGCTGATACGGACACTAAATCCTCCCCAGACAGCCTAATTCTGGGTGGTGAAAAAGAGCTGCTGGCCGGCGAGGGAGCTTATAGCCAGGACTTTGGGTCCACCTCTGCACCGTTCCCGTACGATAACCTCCAGGCCCAGAACCAGAACACTGACCTCTTCAACGACGGATACAATTCTGGTCGTGGGCAGCCGCGGCGCTCCCCAGCATTCTAGGGCGTAGGTTATTCCGGCGCTGATGAAATCGAATTGCCGTGACCCTTGAAATCCGACTGTACCTTAAAACCATTCTTTACTTTCCCTCTACTTTAAGCGCTCCATCTCGGCTTGCCAAGCCCTGTTTTCTCTTCAAAAAAACCCCCAGCCTTCGTTCGTAAAATGTGTTCTTATTTGCAACCCTTTTATGGGTTTTACCTTCTCTGCGCGTTTATTCCACTCTATCGGCAGCCCATTGTACTATATCGATACCACGTGTATTTCGTAGGTTGATAGTGTCCGTGTTTAGCATGCCGTAAATAAAAGTATATATATATATATATAGTTCCATTCCCACTTTGGATCGTATACTAGAGTAGGCTAATCACATCCCATGGAGAAGAATGTAATCTTTCTAAGAAATCCAAACGACACCAACGTCAGTAAACACGGCTCATTTTGAGCAACCGGTGGGCCGAACATTTAATACAACTCCCTAGGAATCATACATAACTGCTGGATTGCGTTTAACGGTGTCCGTTGTCTGGCCTCATAATCCTCAGGTTCCTTGGTACCACGCCTACACGGCGATGGATGCTGCCGGAGCATGGACCTGCAGAAGGGCAGCCCAGGAAGCTTTTAAGTCCTGCTGGGGTAGGTCCTTACCGATTAGCACGACCAAGGTCGACGGGACGCTATCGAGCGAGGCCACTACCGCATGGAACTCGTAGAGCTCTTGGACACCCTGGACAACCATGGGCTGTGGGGCGACCGGTTCGACTGCATCGGCGTCAGTGTCGTCGTGGAGGACCAGGAGGCCCTTGAGACGGTAGACCTGAAACGGGGTGGGACTGACCTTGTCCGGTCCCTCATGGCCAGCGACGGCAGGCACGGAGTATTCCCAAAGTACGGTACGGATCCACCGGTCCACGGCCGACCGGGACAAGACTAGACCTTCTGGCACGGGTAGGCAGAGCGTGGTGGTGGACTATGTAGTGGGGCGGTGTCGTATGGAGGAGTGGCGTATAAGGTCAGATGCATTGGATGCGAGGGGCGGGGTTGGACCATGAAGGGTTAGGTACGGACGAAAGTGGGAAAGGGGGGGTGTCCCGTACGCAACGGAGAGGGTAGCTCGAGTTGGGCAGCGGGTCATTGTACCACGAATACGGACACGTGGAGATCTACATCACTCGGTAGAAATGTTGAGGGGGTTTACATATCGGAAAGATACATCACAGGGTCTGGTCGGCCGAGTAGTAGGCCGGCGTCCCATGACGATGCCAGCGAATAGAAAAAAGACGCGCCGCTTACCTGGGCCAGACGGTGACCGGAAGTGTCCTCTGAAAGACGGGGTGGGGCGTCGGAGTAGGCCTTGATATCGAGCACAGCGCCGACGGAGATTCGGGAGCGTTCGCTGGTATGAATCTCGGCGGTCTTATTGATATCGTAAATCGCCTGCCGGACGGCCGAGAGTTTTGTGTCGTCGACTAGATCCACCTTGTTGATGAGCACGCGGTCGGCCATGGCAATCTGGCGCTGAGCCTCGGTGGCCGCCGCTGGCTGGCCATCAGCACGCGTGTCTCCGGAGGACTCCGCGAGATACCCTTGAATATACTTGGCATCCACCACGGTGACCACCCCGTCGAGGTACAGGTCGCTGTCCAGCTCCTCGTTCTGCCATAACATGGTGACGATCGGGCCGGGGTCGGCCAGCCCGGTGGTCTCGAGCAGAATGTAATCGAATCGACCCTTGCGGCGCATGAGTTCCTCGACGGCCTTGATCCCGGAGTCTTTGACAGTGCAGCAGAGGCATCCGTTTCGTAGCTCGAGCCACTCCTCGACCTGGCCGCCGTCCTGGCTGACGGTGAGTGACTTTTCAATGTCCCGTGTGTCGCCAAACTCATTCATAATCACGGCGATGCGCTTACCGTGCTCCTCGGTCAAAATGTGGTTCAGGAGGGTGGTTTTTCCCGCACCGAGGAAGCCCGTGATCAGCGTAACAGGAATACGGGTCTGAGTGTCCGATTCGTAGACTTCATTTTCCGGGACGGGCGGCCCGGTTACGATGGGTACAAGCTCGGGACAGTCGTTGTCAGAGTCCATGGTTGTCGTAATGTGGGCGAGGCGGGAGGGGACAGGCTGCGTGAGGAAGCGAGGGAGGTGAATGCGAGGCCGCCGGGTTGGGAACAATGTGGAGGGTAGAAAGGGTGTGTGGCCGCAAACTGGACAAGGCTGTCACTTCTGGCTTTAGACCAAGTCTCTGAGGCCAACAGGAGCGATGCGGCAGACTGACTGTCTTGCGAGCCGGGCCCTGTTGCTCACTCTGCGTCTGTCGCCACTTTAACCACCGGGCCGGGGTTTCCCCTCAAGCTGGTTGTGGTAAGATTGCCGTAGTGAAGTTCACCGTACCAGTGACTCTGGGGACAGTCTGCAGTGGTAGCCTCTTGCCGCAGTGCTTTTAGCCTACTAAAATTGACGGTCCAATCTATGTTTATGTTGCATGCCAGACCCATTGACGTACCACTATGCACCGCACCGAATCGCGTGCCCAACCTTCTGGCTGGCTAGATCATCCGGAACTACCAGCCATATATATATATATATATAGTTATATAATGTTAGGTTAGGCATAGCGCAGTTCGTCAATGGAGGACATAACCGCGCCTGGCTGTACCACCGCCTGGGTTCCTCTGCATGCTAGATTGGGCTACGTGAATAAGCCAGTTAGTCCCAGCGTTGTGAGGGCCACGGCTACGTGGCACTTGCGCATAGCATCTTTGCTAGGTTGCTTGAAAAGGAGGTGTGGAGGCTGGAGGGAGGGTCACCACACTGCGGCGGCCAGGACACTCAAAGCTTCAATTCGTTTCTGGCGGCAGCTGCATTGTTCAGAGCTTGCCCCCGCGACTTAACGAGGAGCATGAGGCAGCCGGTTGGTCTATAAGGGGTGGGGCAGGACTGGGGAGGTCAACATTAAACGAAACGATGCTGATGCGAATGGTGAATAGCCCACTGCAGGGCGGCTTGAGTAAAAGGGGGAGGAGCTCGCTGCCTTTCCCTCCCCCCCTATTTTAAGTTAGGGGCCTTTCCCATTCGTAGCCGATAACTAGTACGCCCCCGTCAGTCCCACACCGTGATAAAGTAACCAGACGCATGTAAATAGACATGGCATGCCTCTTTCGCTGTGGCCGCCTGAACGATTGGATAGTTTGATACGGCCGCATGGTTCTCCATCCTTCCCCTCCATGGGCATCCGCGGCTGCGTTGTGGTCCATTGACCTTTGTCCAGCTCAGCAACCTATCCAGCGGGTGGTCTGGCTAGATGACTCTGACCCGTCGTATTGTTGTGATCCAACCACCCTTGTTCGCCATTGTCACTGAGAAAATTGGAGAAGGTCCGATGGGAAAGATCGTGTCTATTTTTAGCCCAGCGGATCGCCCCCCCCGCTCCTGGCCCTCTGATGTTTATCAGCGGATAAAGGCGGTGGTAAGTAATGCCGGGGGCCACTGACTGGCCTACTTATACTATTTCTAATCTAAAAGCCCAGTTGAACTGATGAAATCCTTTTAAGTTTCCCGATGGCGGCCACATAGTACGATGCCTGTAAAGGTTGACTGAAGACGACTGGCGTGATATCCAGATGGCCCCACGGCAGGCTGGGGCGAAAGGTGCAAGCTGGGCTAAGGCGTTTGGCGGCGGTCCATCATTCCCGTGGGGTGGGCAATCCACAGCCAGACACTGGCCAATACCGTTTGGTCCCGCCTGGCACCCACTGTAGTCTGACGGTGGTATTGGGCCCACGGGGTAGGTTGGCTGGTGGACAGGAAGGCGCGGGCGGGGTAGATCTGGCATGGTGGACGCGAGGCTCCTTCGCTCCTGTCGCTATACCCTCCTCGTGGTCCCGCGCATCACATCCTTATAGCCACTGCCTTCCTTTCCACCTTCTCAGCCGCCAACCTGACGATATGGAGCCTGGGCCTAGGTAAACATGTCCCAGACCGGGCTGCTGTGGCCGATGGCACCGCATACCGCTAGGGGCAAGTGCTGGTGTGGAACCAAGGGGAGAGGGGAAGGGGGATCGCGGTCGTATTTTCGTGTCCGTTGCCCCCCTCCCTCCACCATGCCATTGTGTGCCTTTTCGTCCAACTGCATGCTATTTTGGATCGTGGGCCGGGGAAGCGGGTCGGCCGCGATGTGAACCGGTGCAGGCGTTTCCTATGCCCTGGCCAAGCCAGCGGGCCCCCGGCAACAGGTGGCATCTTCAGAGGCGAACCATGGATGGCCGAGGCGGGTGCGGAGGGAGGGCCGCAGGACGGGCTCTGAATGGGCGTTGGTTCGTCGCCGCACACGCACAGTGGCAGGACTTGATGGCCGTGCAGGCGTGGCGGAATCCAATTGCGCGAGGGATAGGGCGGCCAGCCAATCCCCGGCAGGGTCGAGTGCCGCGGGTGCGCGAGGCTCAGCAGGCGGGGATTGGCTCCTGTTGGCAGCGCAGGCAGCGGGGCTATTTCTAAAGTCAGCCGCTGTGGCGAGGCAAGGCCGGAGGGGGGAGGCTGGCGACTCTGGCTGTATGCCTCCCCGTCATCGATGGCTATCGGCTGCCTGCCGTGTGGTTGAGGCCGTGACCTCCTCGAGAGAATGGCCGGCATTGGGACCCATTCAGACTGCATGGATCGAGACGTACCTCGAGTCTATGCGTGGCCATGGACCCCCGCCGCGCTCCGACGTACGGGCAGTTCCTCCTCCTCGCCCTATTTCACCCCCCTCGCCTCCTTCCCTTCATTTCTAATCCACTCACTTCCTGACACCCGGATCCAATGCCAGTCCTGGGTGTATGCCGTGGCGATCTAATTCTTACCCTTCCTGACCCCTCACCGTCTTCTCCTCTTCCTCGCTCCACTTTCCACAACTCCCCACAGCCCCCGGTCCCCCGCTTCATCTCTGCCGCTGTCGAGGATCACTGTTGTCGCCTATCCCCTACCCCTCCGCTCCATATCCCGCGGACAGCCTCTCTTCTCTTTCTCTTCCTCTACCGTTTATTTCCTACTTCAACAGCTTCTTGTTTCTGGTCCTTGCGCCGCCTCTCGCAAGCCCAACGACCTGGCCGCCTGCCCATCGTCTGGCCAGAATCCGTCTTCTTGTGTTTTTTGCCTTTGGTCCCTGGTGCCAGTTTCCCCTCTCCGAGCCCGCCGGCCCACCGTCCGTATAGCCGTCTAAACCGTCCGGCCGTGTTAACGGACAGCCCGCTTGACTCCGTGGTTACACACCTGTTGCTCCACCTTTTTCCTTTGGTACCACACGGCCCTCCCTCCCCCCCCCGCTGGGCGCTTCTGGTTCCGCCCCCCACCATCGCATACAAACGGTAGGTTCCACCCTGCCACAATACCTCGTCCACCTGCCGCCGCCCCACGCACGCGGCCCTATTGTTCTAAGGTTTGCCATCTTCGGGATTGGCTGGATCGGTCCCGCCTGTCGGCTGCTCTCTGGATGTATGGGGCGTTGCTGTTTGGGCTCCTCCTCCCCCCCCATCGCCTGGCTGTTGTCTATATTACTCGGTCCAACTCCGCACAATTTTTCATACCGGTACCTGGTCCAACTTCAGACCTACTTATTCACGTTTATCTCGCCTCGGCCCCGTCTTTGTTATAATAACCGACCGTTAGTTCTTTTTTTTCTCCCCCTTCATTCTCATCCTTCCCCGCCCTACTGACTTCTAACCTGGCCACTAACCACCAACTCGACTTGCTCCCCCCCTTCTAATCCACTGCCCTCCTCACCTTCCCGCCGCGGATGACCAACGTCTGCACCACTACCTCCCCCACCCTCGGGGTTTCCTCACTCCGTGTCCCTCTCCCTACCCACCAGGTCTATCTCTATCCACTTCTTACCCCTTCATTTAATAGCCCATCATTTTCCCTCGAACTACCTTCACGCTTCGGGTCTCCAATTTCCCTGGCTACTTAATTCTTTTCACCCGTCGTAGTCTAGTATCACCGGTAATTTGCCGCTATGGGCAAACGCAGCACCGGTCGGCATGCCGACCCCCTCGCCGCGGGCGTACCCTGCGAGGACCTGAGCCAGCTGGCCTCCAGCGCCAACGATGCCACCCTCACTCAGGTCCTCCAGCAACTAGCTACCACCGGTCGCCCCTATGTCAACGTCCAGCCCTCCGTCCTCGTAGCGCTGAATCCTGCCCCGGGCCATGCCTTGCATAACGATACCAACCTGCAGTTTTACACCGAACAGTGTTACCGTGGCTTTGACCCGCAACTCCGCCAGCCTGTGGCCCCCCATGTCTATCAGACCGCCGCCCGCGCTTACTTCCACCTGCGTCGTCTAGGCCAGGACCAATCTATCGTCCTATCCGGGATGGCCGGCTCCGGCAAGTCCCAGTCCTACCGCCATATCATCAGCGAACTCTGCGCCCTTGCCACTCATGCCAAAAAGGAGCAGAAGAGCCACACCCAGCTCGACAACACCCTCACCGTGCTGGAGGCTTTCGGTAACGCCAGTGCCCTGGGTAGCCTCAACTCCACCCGCTTCGGCATGTTCCAGGAGATCCAGTTTAACGAGCGCGGCCGCATCATTGGCGCGAAGACCCTCACCTATTCCCTGGAACGGTCGCGCGTCACTAACGTGCCCGCTGGCGAGCGCAACTTCCACATTTTTTACTACCTGTTGCAGGGCTCGTCGGCCCAGGAGCGTAGCACCTACCAGCTGCACGACGCCGCCCACTTCCGGTACATGACCCCCATGGCCGACGCGACCAAGAGCCGCTTCTCACGGACTAGCTACATCGAAACCGATACCAGTGATAAATCCGTCAAGCTGGAGGACCTCAAAACCGCCCTGCGTGCCGTGGGGCTCAAGTCCCGCCTGCAGACCCAGATGTTCCAACTCCTGGCCGGCATCCTGCACCTAGGAAACATTGAATTTGAGGAGGCCGCCAGCGCCCAGGAGTCGGCTTCCATCCGCAACCCTGAGGTGCTGGCCACCGTCGCCTCCTTCCTCGGTGTCAACGCCGCCACTCTAGAGAGCACCCTAATGTACAAGACTCGACTGGTGGGCTCCGAACTCTGCACCGTCTTCCTCAACCTGGAGGCTGCTGAGCGCCAGCGGGACACCCTGGCCCGCGTGCTCTACTCACTCATGTTCACCTGGCTGGTAGAGTCCATCAACAAGCGATCCTGCCACGACCAGCCCGCCAACTTTATCGGCATCCTGGACCAGTACGGCTTCCAGACCGGCGCCTCGCTCAACCGCTTTGAGAACTTCTGCGTCAACTTTGCCAACGAGAAGCTGCATCGCTACGTGCTTACCGACATCATGTCCGACCACTCCGCTCTCAACGACGAGCTGGTATGCGACGGTATTCCGCTGCCCCAGGTGGCCTATCAACCCCACGTGGCCACCGCCGATCTTTTGGATGGCCCTCAGGGCCTGATCGCCGCCGCCCGCGACTTTGCCGCGTCCAGTGGGTCCAGTGACCCGAGCCAGGCCGACGCCGAGTTGTACGCCGCCTTCACTCGCGCCGGGGCCGCTCACGCCGCCTTCAGCGCCGGGAACCCACCGGCCGCTGCCGCGCGTAACCGCCGGGCCGCCGCCGGCACTTTCGTCGTGCAGCACTTCGTACAACCCGTGTCCTACTCTATCGAACACTTCCACGCTAAGAACACCGAGACTAGCTTGCCCGCGGACTTTGTCAACCTGTTCCGTGAGACGGGCCACAATATCTTCGTGAACGGTCTGTTCAATTCCACCGCCGTCGCCACTGAGGTCCACCCGAGCCACCAGGCCACCGTGGTCGCCGCCCAGCAGTCGACCCGGCCCACCCGGCGTCCCACTCGCAAGTTCACAAAGCGCGTACCCAAGTCGCGTGTGGATGAGGCCGGAGCCGCCCAGGCTGACGAGGCCCTGCGCCGCGCCCACGAGGCGTCCCAGGCCGAGGCCGGCACCACGGTGCTCTCTGACCTCAACGGAACCCTGAACGACCTGTTCGCCGCCATGGACGAGACCAAGGTGTGGCACGTGGTTCACATCCGTCCAGCCCCCATTGACTCCTCAGGGTTCGACACCGAATTTGTACGCCAGCAGGTCCGGGCGCTCGCGCTGCCGGACGTGGTGCGCCGCCGCCCGGTCGAGTTTACCATCGGATTCACGTTTGATGAGTTTGTCACTCGCTTCGCCCCGCTCATGGTCAGCCTGGACGGGGCTCGCAGTCCCCTGCAGCGCGTGGAAGCCATGGCTGCCCAGTGGTGCTGGAAGGCCAATGTCAATTTCGCCGTGGGTCACTCCAAGGTGTTCTTCACGGAGGACACCTGGAAGTCCGTGGAGGACCGTTTGCGCCAGATGGAGAAGGGCGACCGTGCTGCCGATCGGGCCTCGCGGTTCGACGGCGCCGCTGGTATGGCCGACCCAGGCGTGCCTGGCTATGCCGGCGACGACAGCCGCTCCATCATCTCGGGCTACCAGGATGGGACGGGCTCCGACCAGGGCCTTTTGGGTTCGGCCGGCGATATGCGTTCCCCGCCGCTCGCCACCCCACCCCGCCGCTTCATGGGAGCCGCCGCCGGTGGCGCCATGGGCCATAACGGCTATGACTCGGACGCCGGCAGCGTGGCCGCCAGTGACGACGAGTTCCTCCACGGCGGAGGTGCTCGCCGCGGATTCAACAATGCTGGCGACGAGAAGTCCGTGTATGACAGCGAGGCGGGCGATGGGCCGCTCATCAAGAACGCCGGCACGGGCGACCTGACCAAGGAAGCCCCCGGCGAGGAAGTTGCCGAGGAGATCGTGCTCACCCGCACCCGCCGCTGCTGGGTGATCGCCACTTGGGCCCTGACCTGGTGGATTCCGAGCTTCGCGCTTAGCGTTTGCGGCCGCATGAAGCGCCCTGACATCCAGATGGCCTGGCGTGAGAAGGTGGCCATTTGTCTCCTCATCGTGCTTCTATGGGGCGTGGTCCTGTTTTACATCGTCGGCTTCTCGCTCCTTTTGTGCCCCAAGCAGTACGTGTACTCCGCCACTGATGTGGGCTACCACCAGGGCACCACCGACATGTGGGTGTACGTGCGTGGGTCCGTTTATGACGTGTCTACCTTGGGCAACAGTCAGCACGGCGTCGTGAACGGCCGAGCGGCCGCCACCAACGACGAGATTCTCATGTTCGCCGGTCAGGATGTCAACGCCACCTTCCCCGTGGCCATCGCTGCCGCCTGCCCGCAGCTCGTGCCCTCCTCTTCGGACCAGTACTACACCACCTTCCTCGAGTTCGACACCACCTTAGAGGCGCCCAGCTTCCCTTACACGCACACTGCCGGTCGCTCGGGTATTTCGACCCAGCTTAATGACCCGCAGTTCTACTACAAGACTGCCGTGCCCGCCATGAAACGCCGGCGCAAGGGCGACGTAGTATGGACCCGCGAGTGGATCCAGCACCACCGCAAGAAGAATGGCTACCGCTGGGGCATCATCAACGAGGAGGTCTTCAACCTCAACCAGTATTTCCTTACCAAGAGCAACCACCAGGCCTCGGCCAACGCCCCCGGGGTGTTCAATTACGCCTTCCTGGACCCCCGCGTGGAGGCCCTCTTCAGCTCCGACTCGGGTAGCCCGTTGGACCTGACTGAGTACTGGGACACGAAGGTGCCCAAAGCGGTGCGCGACAAGACCTATAGCTGCCTCAAGAACCTGTTCTACGTGGGCCGCGTGGATACGCGCCAGGACATCAAATGCACTTTCCCGTACTATCTGCTGCTGGCCTCGTCCATCTTGCTGGTGGCGGTGATCGCCATCAAGTTCCTGTGCGCCCTGCAGCTCACCCCCAAGCGCCGCCCCCAATTGCACGATAAGTTTGTCATCTGCCAAGTGCCCTGCTATACCGAAGGCGAGGAGGGTCTTCGCCGCACCATCGATTCGCTGGCCGGACTGGAGTACGACGACAAGCACAAGCTCATCTTCTTGATCGCCGACGGTAACATCATCGGCAGCGGCAACGACCGGCCCACCCCGCGCATCATCCTGGACATTCTGGGCGTGGACCCCAAGCTGGACCCGGAGCCGATGAGCTTCCAGAGCCTCGGCGAGGGCGCTAAGCAGCACAATATGGCGAAGGTGTACTCAGGCCTGTACGAGTTTGAAGGTCACGTCGTCCCGTACATCGTAGTGGTCAAGGTGGGCAAGCCCACCGAACGGTCCCGCCCTGGTAACCGCGGTAAGCGCGACTCGCAGGTCCTGCTCATGAACTTCCTCAACCGCGTCCACTTTGAGTCGGAAATGTCGCCCCTGGAACTGGAAATCTTCCACCAGATGAAGAACATCATTGGCGTGCACCCCAGTCTGTACGAGTACTGCCTCATGGTGGATGCCGACACGGAGGTACTGCCGGATTCCTTAACCCGCCTCATCGCCGTTACCGTTCACGACTCGCGCATCATTGGCCTGTGCGGTGAGACTCGACTGGCCAACGAGGACCTGTCCCTAACCACCATGATCCAGGTGTACGAGTATTTCATTTCGCATCACATGGCCAAGGCCTTCGAGTCCCTGTTCGGGTCCGTTACCTGTCTCCCGGGTTGTTTCTGCATGTACCGTATCCGCACCATCAAGGGCCAGCCGCTCATCATCCACCAGGACATCATCGATGCCTACTCGGAGAACCGGGTGGACACGCTGCACAAGAAGAACCTGTTGTCGCTGGGTGAGGATCGGTACTTGACCACCCTCATGATGAAGTACTTCCCCAGTTACAAGATGAAGTTTACCTCCGACGCCCAGTGTAAGACTATCGCCCCCGATAAGTGGTCCGTTTTGCTCTCCCAGCGCCGTCGCTGGATTAACTCCACTGTGCACAACCTCGTCGAACTGGTGTTCCTGCCCGAACTGTGCGGCTTCTGCTGCTTCTCCATGCGCTTCGTGGTCTTCCTTGACCTGTTTGGTACCCTGGCCATGCCTGTGACCATCGCTTACCTGGGTTACCTTCTCTATCTGGGTATCTCGGGCACCAGCGACATTGGATACGTGTCCCTGATTTTGCTAGCTGCGGTGTACGGTCTCCAAGCGCTCATCTTCCTCGTCAAGCGACAGTGGCAACATATTGGCTGGATGGTGATCTACATCTTGGCCATCCCTCTCTTCTCGTTCTTCCTGCCCGTGTACTCCTTCTGGCACTTTGACGACTTCTCGTGGGGTAACACCCGCGTGGTGGTCGGCGAGAAAGGTAAGACACAGCTCTACATTACCGACGAGGGCAAGTTCGACCCCAAGTCTATTCCGCTCAAGAAGTGGGCCCAGTTTGAGCAGGAGATGTGGGAGGGCCAGTCCGCCGGCTCCCACAACTCCCGCCCCGGCAGCCGCGCCCACTCCCGCGGGTCCAACCGCCCCGGTTCGGCCATGAGTCAGGGTGGCGCCGGGATGGTCACCGGTACTCCCATCGCCAGCTTCCCCCGTCCGGGTTCCCGCGCCGACGCCCTCTCCCAGTACGGTGCTGGTGGTGCGGCCCCTATTTCGCAGTACGGTGGCGGCGGCGGCGGTGCCCCGATGTCCATGATGCTGCCCCCGACCGCCGTCGGCGGTCCGATGGATATTGGTCTCCGCCCAATGAGTTCTGCAAGCTCGCACTACGGTCCGCCGCCAACCCACGGCGTGGGTACAGCCCCGCGCGGATCACACTATAACAGCATGATGATGCCCGGCAGCGGGGACTACCGCACGTCGCGGGCTGTGCCGCAGATGCCGCCTTCGGGTATCGACGGTGGCGGTGGGGATTACCCCGGTCGTCCGGGCAGCGTGGCATCGCACTACTCGCACGCCGGCGCTGCGCACCACCACCCGCAGAGTTTCTATATGCCCCCACCTGGTGGTTACGACCCGACGGCGGCCATGCCCTCTGACGATGAGATTGTCCAGGAGATCCGCAACATTTTGGCCACCGCTGACCTCATGACCATCACCAAGAAACAGGTCCGTGAGCGGCTCAACGAGTACTTCCGCTGTGATCTGACTTCCCGGCGGGAACTCATCAATTCGAGCATCGAGATGATCCTCCAGGGTCGGATGTAAGAAGTAGTGAGCGTCCGTTCGGGGAGGGGTGTTTCCTGCTACCACTTTTTTTACTCTACGTTATTGGACACACTCCTTTATACATTCACAAAACGCCCGTGGTCGCTCTTTCGGTCGTGACCATACTTTTTTTTTACGTCTCTGACTTTTTTTACACTCCTCTTTATTACTGTGCCTGATCCCACACACTTCGGGTTCCTTTGGCTCTTAGCGTTGTTATTTTTTTAGCCAGCCCCACAGCTTCTACTCATTCCATTCCCACATCCCTCATCACTATGATATAGCCCCATTAAACGCATATTAATTTGATTTTATTGATTGGGTTCTCTTTCGGCTTGGATTTTGTGAATTAATTTTACAGGTGAAATTCAGCTATCCGATACGGCGCCTCCTCTCCCCCCTCCTCTGCCTGGTTGCCACTACTGTGCGACTTGCTAAGTGCCGTGTGGAACTCCATTTTCCACAGCATGACATTTAATGCCGCAGGTTGAAATGTTAGCGCCTCACTGGACTTCACCCAAAACCTGGATATAATGTGGTGGAGTGTGGCCTACCCTCACACCAATTCCAATCGGTGGGACGCCCCTGCGAGCAGACTGATGGCGAAGTGGATGCGAAGGTTAAGTAGGCACGCTCTACGATAGTCAGGTTGAATCAAGAGAAAATCAGGAGAGAGAGAAAAAAACTGGGCAAACAAGTGTCCAGGTATCCTCTCCTACCGCACACACAGACATGTCCACCTGACATGGTCAAAGGGTTCAGCTCGCTAACGCCACCATTAATTAAATGTAGATTCACCAACAGACTGCAGTGGATTGCCACCCACACAGGGCCACGAAGCCCATAGGGTTATGATATGTAATCCCAAGACACCTGCCAGCTGATCTTCCCCGTGGCGTTCGGACCGACTGTAACCTGATTGAGATTGTCCAGCCTATCTACATCTGTCAAGATTGATTGCAACGCACAGTCGTGTCGCAAAAAAAAACCCCACCACCACCACCACATCAATGGCCACACGCCAGTTGCAGTATGTGATGGTGGTTTGAAGCAACTCAAGTCCTTCGAAGACCTAGCACTATCGATTGGAAAGAACGAAAGAGGGTGCGATGATGATGGTGATTATGGACACGAATGGTACGGGAAGTGGTAGACCTCCAAGCCATGATACTTTGAAACCGGTTATACACCCCTCCCCTTCCCTGTTTATATATCTATCTCTGTTTTTTTTTCCTGCACTCGTACACCTCGTTCTTCGCACCTGCTAACCCATCACTAGCCGCCTCAGTGAGAATACCGCTGCGAAGATGACTTGAGGGTGCTCATAAGTGGCTGATTGAAGGACACCTTTGGTATGCGCAGGCCCACGCCGCCCATCAAGCGTGTTTACTGTTCCCATATCAACCCTCAACGGATGAAGAGAACCAGAGCGGGGCTACCTGCACGGTTGCGGCGACACCCGGCCGACCGGCTTGCTAATCCGGTCGGGGAGTTTTCCCGCCAGGCTATAGGTCGAAGGCACCCAAGCAGCTGCGGGTCTTAATTAAACCAACCATGACGCCGGGAAGGCCGTAGTGAGTGATTGAGTTTTACGTTTGGGGCTGATGCATAATGACAAGGTTGGTAGATGTAGGCGATCTGTCCAATTTGCGGGTACATTATCTCCCCCACCCCTCCCCTGGGACCAGACATCCCCCCACTTGCTTGGACTCGGCTATTCGTGCATATTGGAGGGAGGCGGAGTGGTTAATCCCGATCTCAACCAAGGTCTATTTTGCCATGGCCATGCATACTTCCATCCTCCCCAAAAAAGTAGAGCCAACTTGTCATATCCCCCAGTTCACACTCAGACGATTGATTTTCAGTGCCAGTCTAAATTTAGATGGAGCGGCTGGTCGGAAAAAAAAGGAATGTACACCCTCCTCCTAAAAGATCACCTCCCCCCAAAAAAGGCAAGAACGGTTGGCCGCCCTCCAGATTTGCCCACTGCATCGCAAACTTTGTGAAGGTGCGAGTGGGAAAGGAGGTTCGCTCAGTAGGATAGCAGTGGACATTGGTGATGGCCGTTGGACATGCTGATGATGATGATGGGCGTGGCGGATTAACACCGCCCGCGGCAACACTTCCTCCCATGCACCTTGAGGTCACCTAACTTGCATTTCATGTTCGTTCCGCCGTTTTGACAGGCTATATACTACCAAGCCCCCTCCCAACAGTTGAGTGTGGAGGTTATGATCTAAGGAAGAGCGCCCTATGCAATGTCTGACCGGCGGGACTCCATCTTTTCATACACCGCCGAGGCCGAGTCGGTTGGCTAAAGGGACCGTTCGCGCTATACAGGTTGTTTGGAAATGGGTGATGTGGTGGAGGGGTAGGAAGGGCCGAATCTGCAAGTAGCTGATCTATGCTACTATGCTGTCAGTACGGATAAATTAGAAGGTATAACTGGGACCAGGTTCTAGCACTTATATATAAAAGCCGCAGTACAACGGCCTTCAATTAGTCACCATCCTGCGCACCCTGCCGACCTTATATTTTTCTTAAACCCTGGCGAGAGCCAAGATTGACTGTAAAACCCCACCGGACCCCACCTGCCCAAGTACTTATCGCAACCCATACGGCTCGAAATCCATCCACACCGCCCCCTTCCCCCTTCTCCACCACCGCGTACTGACTCGCTGTCATGGCAAGCCAACTTCACCCTCGTTCGCCAGCAACCGCCGCCGTTCTTGTAGCGCCACGACCATCGGGCCTAGGTTCTAAGGGTCGATTGGGTAGAGGGTCCAACGACACCGTCGTGATACCTCCTAAATAGGCTACCAACCCTTCTCCACTTCCCAGCTTCCGGCCCGCTGCCACCACGTGCAAAATCAACGCTGACGATATGTTTTGTAGCAACCTTTAGACTCGTTACTTCAAGCTGTTTCTTTGTTCCAAAAAGAGGATAAATAAGTACATCTATAAAAACATATATGCTAGGCCACGGTGGCCTGCTGTACCTCATACCGCGTAGGGGGACGCAAGGTTGGTGATTGTATTTTATTAATCCGGGGCGCGGTGGTGTTGAATAGCAAGGTAGATGCCGAAGAAAAAGCGAGCTACAAAGAGAACGTGTGCCGCAGGATAGCTTCCAGTGGGCCATGGGGTAAAGCAAAGAAAGGGGGGGGGACAGCGGGACGGTTTCCCTTAATCCTTGCCCTTGACAAAGTCCGCCGCACGGTGGAGCAGGTGTACCATAGCGTCCATCTCGGTCAGGAATCGATCCCACTGCTCTTCCTCGACCGACTCGCGCAGGATGGGTAGGGTGAGGGCGCTGTACCCGGTATAGATTCCGGGCGCGTATACGGTGTGTTTAAACCACGGGCGACTGGGAATACCCTCGGAGCGCAGGAACTGGCACTCAAAGTGGTAGAGTCGGGCGTTCAAGGTCGCCCGCTGGGCCCGACATTTCTTCCGTTGTTTGTGCGAGCCACGGTCGCAAAACGCGCCGGCCTTGGCCGTCAGCTTATCCAAGTCATGGTGCAGGTCGGTTGTTCGCTCGGTCAAATGGTCAACCGCCTTGTACAGTCTACCCAGGTCCAGGACCGACCGGTGCCCAGGCCCCGTTGCGGCGTCGGCTCCGGTCGCGACCGTTGGGTCACGCTGACATTCTAACGGATTCATTAGGTTATCCTCCCCAGGACACATTTTGCGGCGGATGGCCAGCTCGAGCTCGGCAACATGGCGACGTAGGGCGGTGGCGTAGTGCGTCAGATTCAGCGGGACGACGGGTAGATCGGCCAGCCGGAGCAGCAGGCCGCCCAGGACGCGGGTGGCGGCTTGGTGGTACCGGAAATCTGGGTCTACGTGCTTCGCCATATTGTGGAAGCTGTCGTAGGCCGAGTGATAGAGCCCCCGGGGGCCTGCAAAACTGAAATCCACGCTGGCGATACCGGCGTGCTGGAGGAATGGCGTATAGTCGGAGCCGCTACCGAGGGGTGTTACGTAAGGGGTCCCGTCCACGTAATGACCTTCCGGTCGGTCGACCCACTCGTCATAAACGGTTTGGTTGGTCCCTGCCACGGTGACACCACGGGTCACATTGTAAATTAGCGGGACGAGGGACGGGGAGGCCCCGGCGATAAAGTGTGGGCCGTACACCGCCACGTCCAAGTTGAGGTAGGCCACCGCCTTGTCGCGCAGCCAGTCGCGGTGGTCTTCGACCCACTCAGTCGACCCCGTGAGGCCGTACTCCTCGGCATCCCAGGAGGCCAGTATGATGGTACGGCGCGGCCGCCACCCGGCGCGAAGGAGGACACCCAAGGCACGGGCGGTTTCAAACAGGGTAGTGGTGCCCGACCCTGGATCCGCGGCCCCAAAGACCCAGCTGTCGCGGTGGCTTCCGGCGATTACCACGCGGTCCGGTTCCTGCCACCCTTTGATCCGAGCCACGACGTTCCAGATGGGCGTGACCTGGTTCCGCACTCGGTTAACCAGCTGGATCCGGGCCGTGGAGGGACCCGTGGCGTAGGTAACCGGGAGGGCACCCGACCAGCCGCCGGCCCAGTCACTGACGTTGTGACCATGGCCCGCTAGGGCGCGCAGGAGCGGGAGGGCGTTGCCGTAGGAAATGGGGAGCGACGGGATGGTGGGAAGATTACGCGCACTACCGATTGGCAGCCGCTTCACATCGCCCGTGGCGGCTTCCCCCGGGGTGAGGGGGTCACCGGGGTACTGGTTCATAAACAGGACCGAACCGCGTTCCACGGAACCGGCAGGTCGGAAGGGACCATCCGGGTACACCGGGCCACGGGCGTACCCGTCGTCGGCCGGGTCACTGTAAATCAGTACGCCGGCCGCGCCGGCTGCCTCGGCCAGCATCACCTTGACCCCGCGGGCGATGCGGCCGTACCGCACGAGCACAATCCGGCCTTTCACGGCGACGCCGCGGCGGGCCAACTGGGCAAAATCACCACGGGTGCCGTAGTTAGCATACACCAGCTCAGCAGTCACGTCGCCCGAGGCCGAGTGGCCGTGGAACACCGGGGGAATTTCGCGCTGCAAGTGGGAAGTGTCATCCTCGTCGATAATCGCCTCGTTCAGGTCAGCTTCGAACTGCAGGGATGCCGGTTCGACGATGGCCAGGCGCTGCTCAAGCGGATAGTTAAGCAGAGGCTCATACGTGACAATGTCAACCTCCGGGAGACCAAAGTCCAGCCACTGGGACCGGGTCCACTCGGCGTCCGTACGGTTGACACCCGCCTGGTGCACACTGGAGGCGTATTGCTGCAGCCGATCGCGCAGCTTCTGTGGGTCCGGTAGGGCTTGGAAGAGACGGTAGGCGTCGAGGGTGGGGCCGTAATCGCCACCGGGCGAGGGGTGGTGGTGCTTGCTGAGAATGGCGACCGGATCGAGCTGAACCACGGACGGGAACCAGAAAGTGAAGAGTACGAGTCCCGCCGCCAAAGTCAGAGTAACCAGGGCGTGGCGAATGTAGCGGGCACGAGTACTGTGACGAGCCCCGACGGAAGGGCAGTCAGGGCCGACCGCGGATTTCATTATAAGCAGCACAAGAAGTAGGCAGGTAGGAGAGGGAGGGGGTATTTCAGGATGGGCTGTCGCGGGGAGAAGGGTCAGTAGAGAGATGGGGAGTTGGTATGGTTCCCAGTCGAATGTGGATGCTTAATATGAAGGATCACAGGGAGCCAACGCCCGGGACTAGATATATATATATATATACTTTTCAGTGGTACCGAAGCGTTCGGCGCAGGGTTGAATGGGTAGTGAACTTTCATCCTACGTGTCTGCGCGCCACGGGGGGAGGTGGCAACCAGCCAAGCTATTTTCTATCGAAGCTTGGTAAGCCCCCCTGACCTTTTGGCAGGTGGGGTTGGGCCTATTGTCGACAGCGGTCGCGCAGGCGGTGGGTCTTGATAGCCAACATCGCCCGAGACTATTAAATGTGGATCACAACTACTGTTGCGGTCAGAGCTAGACGTAGCGCCCCGGGCACCAGTTAGCCGAACCTTGACCCTAGCTTTGACCCGCCCCTCACTCTCCTACCACGTTTGGCTCCCTTGCGTAGATAATCATCGCAGCCAAAAATATTAATAATAATAATAGCCGGTCGGCCCACGAACCCAATTAAGAGGTGGTACGGTATGCGTCAGAGAGCACTAGATAACATGTCCGAAGGTACATTGGTAAATTTTTTGAATGGTTGGGCTTACTTCACGGCAACATACTGATCAGGATACATAAAGACTAGAACTGGATGCTGAAATGAGTCAGCGGGAGAGCAGGTGTAAGGATGGCAGGTTTGAATCGGCTGCTGTGTTGATACTTCGTCAGCCATTGCCCAGCCGTCCCATGCGATTTATTAGTTGATGGTCGTGGAAACGGGATCAATAGTAATCCGGGCACAAGCGTGTGAGTGGGCGGCAACGACGATGTTTATTGAAACTGACATTGGGGGTCTTATATATGGCATGAGGACTGGGCTTTTATCTGACCTCCTTGTCAGTTTGGCATCTGTACAAGTACAGGGAACAAGCGGCTGGTTGGAGGTGGTCGGGATACAGGATGGTCAGCTGTGACAACATCTTGAGGGATATTTGGCGTAGGTTAGAAAATGAATGCGGCAAGCGTACGGAAGGTTGGTTAAGCCAAAGGCCACCATTGGCCAGGTGCAAGCCTCCAAGTATGATAATGCAAGTGGTAACCAGATAGGGAATTATGATCAGGGTAATCGTAAAAGGCTGCAATCGTTAGTGATTCGTTGGGTGATGGCACTATAGGCGCGTCTAATGGTGCGACCTTTGGCCATTGGTTTCGGTGACCACAGCCACTCCTTATCCATAGCCTTCCGAGGCAAGCAGCCCATATCACATCTCATCAGAATAGCCGATTGTCCAAGCCATCCGCAATCAGATAATCAAGCCGTTAGGAGGACCTTATGGTGGGCACCTTATTATAATCTGAAACTGTTGAATTTTTGAGTTTATGGTTTTAATGATACAAAAAAGATATAGAGGCACCCAGTACCAGGTTGCGGACCATACCGGGCGCAGATATCATGTACCGCGACTGCCTACAAAAGTCAGGATATTAGCCAGAGTCTTCTGCGTTCCTTGCGGGGCTGGGAAGCTGGCCGAGCGGGGCCCTAAGGTTGCCCGGGTTCCGCTACGTCGACCGCGGAGTCCCCGCCCCGCCGCAGGAGCGGGAACCGCGCGTGAACTCAACTTGTGTTGAATTCCGCTGAGTTGACTCAGTCGTCGGTCGATCTCTGAGCACCGGGTGGTGCCGCCCATTCCGTCGTGGACCAGATTCGGCGGCGCACGCCGCTTCGCGGGCTTAGGCTCGGCGAAGGCGGAGACGGAGCTGCGCTTGCCCAGTGTGGTGAAGTGCAGAGAGCCCAAATTCGTAGCGGACACGATGGGGTCCACCGGCTCGGGGCTGGGTGATGACGCGGAGTAACGCGTTGAGTCGGACACATTATAGACCGTATCAGTCGCATTCGTTTCGTCATCGTCGTCATCGAGACAGATCAGTTCGGGTTGTCCTGGCTGACTCAAGGCGGGGCTGGTAGTGCGGGGGGTCGCTACTGCAAATGGGTTGGCGGGGGCCGGAGGGGTGGTTACCGTCGGCTGCCGATGACCTAAGGCGCCGCGGCTGGCCAAGGCCTTTTCATTGGAATCAGGCTCTGTCCCGGGTTGGTGGCGCCGGGCGCTCCAGATATTCGTGGCAGCCGCGGATTGTGTATTCACGACACCTGACGGTCGGTGAGTACTGCTACACAACAATTCGTACTGCTGCTTAAGGAGCTCCAACTGGGGAGAAACCCAAAGGTATTTGAGATGGTAAAGGTTCATCCGGAACGTTAGGGGTCACAAAGGGGGGAATTAAGCGGGGAAACGTGCACAATTGCGGCGTCTTGTCCATTAGACGGACCCGACCTACCTTCTCCTTCTGGCTCCGAGTGTGGCCCTTGATCATTTCCAACTGCTCGCGAGTAGACCGAGCGGTATCTTCGGCCACCGCCTGTTTCTGCCGGGCTTCATGAGCGTCGCTGTTATAAGAAAGGGAAAGGGGGTCGAAATTCGGACCAAATACGCCGAAGATGGTTAGAACATATTTTGACGCGATCACCTTCATCGTTCACGCTAGCCTAGAGGCTTGACTACAATGATACCAGGGCAGTTAAGCAAAAAATTGCATCTTAGCTACTGACCGTGAGAAATCCTCAATCATGCTGCGCAAGCTGAGTACGGTCTGGACCAGGTCGTGTCGATCCATACGATCACACTGGTGCTGGAGGTCATTATCGGGCGAACCAGGCACGGTTTGGGTGACACTGCGGGGACGGAGGGGAGGAGACGATGATGCGGTTAGGGCCAATGCTTAGCACACCACGGTTAGCTGGAGCGGTGACAGAGGGGAGCGCAGTAAAGTAGCGCTATCGACCGTCTTGACCTACAGGTTCAGGGCCGAAAGTCGGGCGTGACTTGATTGCAAGGCCTTAAATTTGCGCTCCATGGCCTGTTCTCGTGCTTTGAAAGTCTCGAGAAACTCATTGTACTGACGGCTGTTCTCCTTGGCTTCCTGGTGGATCTTCTCGCAGCGCTCCTTCAGCACTGCGATACAGCGATCCTTGGTGCGCAACACGGCCTCGGCGTTCTACCGACATGGCAGGTGGGTGAGAGGTAGGGCGAAAGTTAGTAAATCGGCTACGCAGATATGAGAGGAACGATTCGACCTGTAGGGGTGGGCTTGGTAGTAACAACGGCTTACCTCAGCGATATCGGGGTCGTCTTCCCCGTCGCTCTCCATGTTACGCACGTAGATGCCGACCTCGTCCCAGTCATGAAAAAGAAAGTTGATACGACAGGGCGTGACCCGCGTCTTACAAACGGGACACTTCTGGCCGGCTATTGGGGACTCTAACCAGTTGATCAAACTGACCGGGTTCAGTAGAGCATGGGGCCAAAGAGGTGGGGAGGCGAATATTTGAGGCCAAGGATTAAAATCAAGGATGGGCCGGCTGGCTGTCCAATGAAGCAACCCGAAGGGCCTGGTCTGCGTCACCAAGCTCAATCAGCTAACATTGCGACTTTGAGACGGAATTTTCGGCATCCCCAGGCTTTTTTTGTTTTTGCCCCCTTCACTTACCATACGGAATGGAAGACATGGCCGCCTGGACGGGAAAAAGGGGGGAAAAGGAACGAAGGCGGTACAGATGGGGAGGTACAGAAGCGGGTGTGTAATGGTAGGGTTAATCATACTGCGCAAGGATCGGCCGTTTCCCACCCCACAACCCCCGGCTATGAATACCCACAACAAAGCGCCAGTTGAGTTGGGCGGGAGGTGGGACATCTGGACGGCCCAACAGAAAGCGGGAGGCAATAGGGAGGAGGCCGGTGAGAGAGCTGTCGATGCGGCTGGCCCTGTGCAGGGCGAGGAGGGAGGGTTGGAGAAGTAGGCTAGAGGCCGCTGGAAGTGCACATACAACTGGTGGCGCAGACCGCGGACGTGGGTCGGTCTTTGTAGTGGGGGTTCTGAAGAGGCTCCGTTGGCGTTTGCCCCAGCAACTCATAGCATATAGTGCACGGCATAGTCTGAGCCGCTCGGGTCGCCCTGGCGAACGATGAGGAATGAGGATGCGTATGGGTGAGATGGGCAGGAAACGGCCGTCGGCGGAGTCGGCACCGCGGACGAGGCAGGGAATGTGGCGACTACGCAGGATATACGCGGAGTATTGAAGGGCAGGTCGACAAGGCGAGGAAAGTAGTGGCACGTCAAGTGCAGTGCGGGAGAGGCCGTGAAGTGGAAGCGACGAAACAGACCGACATGGATACGAAAGGAGGCGAGGCGAGTGCAATAAGGGGAGAGCTGTTATCGGTCGGTCAGAGACACAGAGACGGGAGGTGATGGCCCGTCGGCTCGCCGGGGGCCATGGGCCCAGTCGGCGCTGTGCCTCCTGACCTTGGACACTCATACACCGGCGACTTCAGGGGTGGGGCGGTAAAATACGGTGGCCACGGCACACAGGAACGCAGGGAACCCTCCAAAAAATTTTATGGAGAACGAGGGCGGCTTGGGCCCCCATCGACCTCCCCGACGGACGAAGGGAGTGTGGCCACGACGACACCGGTCCCGATAACCGGGGGCGCTCCACTCTGTGGTAAGGAAGACGAGAAAATTGACCCCACCCAGTGTGAAGGGCGGCCCGCCGAGCGAGTCAAAGCCAAGCGAAAAACTACGTCGGGGGAGGCAGGTAAAGCGTGGACTGTATGCGTACAAAGTGTCGCGAGTGTTGGGCTCCCAGGCCAATGGACCGATGTCGCGCCAACACCTGCTTACACGAAACCACGGCTGGCTCACACTACCTGCCGGGTGGACGTGTCGCACCGGCAGCTCCCCGACTTGGCGCGTTTCCGCAGGGAGAGAAGGCGAGAAATCGCGTATGATGGGGAGAGGGGGGGGGAAGGCTGGATGGGACGTTTCCCAGCCGAGTGGCTGTCAGCTGGGATGCAGTTTGGGATTGTAGCGAAAGGGCCGCCCTGCACCCACACTGGGCCTCGCTAGATAACACTCGGTTGCCACAACGACCGAGCGCCTTGGGCGACCAGAGAGCACTGCTGGTCCGCTTGTCGATTAAGCTGATAACGATGTATAAAAACTGCCGTGGCGTTGATGATTCTCGGACTAGCTTCTGGCCCATCACTACGTAGAAACTGCCCCAAAGGCTACCATGGCAGCAGGCCAGGATTCACTGGATTATAGGCGACTGATTCCCGTCTGGCCCCCCGTCCGCATCAAACGCAAGGGGCAGGTATACTGCCAGGTTGGTAGAGCCCGCCCGGGGGCCCTTAGTACGCGGCCAGTAAGTATTGCTGCGCCCGCAGAGCTGCCTAGAAATACGGGAGATGGTGGATACGAGATTGGGTGTGCGGCAGAGCTCATGGGTACAGGGCGTGTGACGTAATGAGGGCCTAACAGGCGGTGAAAGTTAGGGAAAAACAAAGGACATTGTTTATTAGTAACGGTTCATTTTTCTGCACTGACGGAGGTCCGTTATGTGTGACCGATGGAGGGCTGGCGATGAAGTTCGTCGATGCGGTTCGGCTTGGTAACGAACGCGTGTTGGACAGGACCTGAGCCATTTTCCTCGTCGGTGCGTGGGGGGGGGAGGCGTAGGAGCTTCAGTGCACGCATAAATCAGTCTGGCTGGCGGGATGGCGCGTGGGGAAGTGGCCGCAGACGAAAGGATGGTCAATGCGCGTGATCAGACGCATTCCTCTCGAGGAGGAGTACGTTCTCTCCTCAACGGAGGGGGGTGAGTCATTCTATCGCTCGCGGTCGGTGATAGCTGACATACCCCTTTATTGGCATTGTCCCACTGGCTTGACAGGCGGCGGAGAAGTTGGTCTTGCCCGCCACTTTCCACATGGCCAATGCTGGCGTACAAGAAACCGGGCTCCCGGGTCGGCATTTCCAGGCTTTTATATCCCCCCTCCATAACACAATAAAATGGACGACCTCGTGCCACTGTGCCCGGTCGTAGCAGATAAGCCGCATGACTCAATAGCTTTGTAATGGCTTTTTACGGGATTAGTATCGTGCACAGGGTCACCTTGGCAGCTGCGTCCCCATGGGTACGTCGTTGCTCGGCGGTAGGTTGAGAACGTCTCGGTGGCTGGGCCGCTGGGGACAGTTGGCCGCTTACGGCGATGGTGCCGATAACCACTGTCCACGCCAAGCGGTAGGGCTAATCCTGGTCGGAACGCCTTCTGCATAGTATTTGTCGCTCACCACAGCAATGTTCCAGCTACTTACCAACACGGAAGCCGATGAGGTGAGCACGGCTAAGTAGTAAACTCCAGGAACCACTAGACCTTTCGATCCCTCTAATCTTCGGAACAGTACCCGAGTTGATTGGGGGGTATTTTCAAAACATCAGGCTCGCCGCTATTGGCCCCTGCTTGACGAGGAAACCAGCCCCCAAGGCTAGCTTTCGATATCACCCCGTGGTAGCAGGCTCACGATGACCGGCAGTAGTTTGCGGATAGTATCGGAAACGAACGGGCAGCAAAGCACGTGGCAGCCCAACGTACCTTGAGTGAATATCTATGCCTCCGTATCTTCTACTAGCCGGCCGATTATCGCAACCCCACTTTTTTGTCGCCTAGGGTCCAGCGCGGCGATATGTATATACTTCAACGGCCACTGGCCATTAGCCGATAGTGGTGGATTAATGCATAGCCCGTGAGTGGGGGAGGAAGAGAAGGATGGGGTTATTCAACGTGTTTTGTGTGTGGCATTCGACATAGCAGCCGCTATTTTTACAATGTTTTAAAAAGGGGAAGGCCCTGAGAGGGGCAAGGGGAGGAGGAATATGTTTATTTACCGTCGAGTAAAACGCTGCGACTCTCATGGTAATCGTAAGCTGGTGTACATCCTGCTTAGAGAAAAAAAATCCCCCCGGCGGGGAGAAATTGTGGTTCCAGCGGCAGTCGCGGGGTAAGGGGCAGGGGGGGACATTTCAGCTTTTCGAGACAGCGGACTAGGTCTGTCCAATAGATCTCTTGAGCGGTATCGATCCTCCCTTTTTTGTTAGTGAATGGATCACCGCTTTCTGATGTTTAGCTCATAATGACTTCCTGCTCTCGTAACCATAATCACATTGCTATGCGCTGGCCCATCCTTCTCTACGCCCTCATGTGTCACACAAGGCCTAACGAATAGGCTCGGCCGGACACCAGAGCCCATCGACCCCAGCACTACTTGACCCCTATTTCAGACATGCCTGCTTTGGCTTTGCGTTTCATAATTACCGAAATGGCGCATTTCAGGTCCAACTGTTCACTGTGCAGAGTCGGCAATATTAGAACCCATTACTCCACCCGATTGGAAGGAATGTGGGTTGAGTGTTGAGGGCTACTTTCGCTTCTGATCTCCATCGGTGTTTGGAAACATCAGGAGCCGTCAATCGCTAACCCCTTCTGTCTGGTCAGTGTTTCCTTAATGTGCATTGTACGGCTCATTCGCCCCTTGCTGTAACGTCAGCGAAATTAGGTAAGCGGACTGACCGCCCGCCAACCGTCAGCCGGTCCGCACTGACTTTTGGCTATATACGGCTCCAAGTAACAACACCGGTTTGCCTTGTCCAGTGTCTACCGGAAGTCCTCTAGATCAACGTGCGTGAGCTCCCTCTTGTCCTCACGTTTCGCCCGATATCGCTAAAATCCCGGTCTCACATTACTCAATGAAATGTTCATGATGCCTATAAATAACTCGGCGTGGCGCCCCTTTGACTGCTTGACAAGCCTCTTCGATGTTTAGACGCCCACCCTAACGTTTGGCATACCAATGGTATCCTACTTTGCTAACACGCGCCTCGTCCTTTCACCGTTTGTATTATTATTACTCTGAATTACCTATCGGGCGTCGTGCTGCTCTTTCCTGTTTATTGCCGTGTCACTATTCGCCTTTGTATTCCGTTTGACCCGTTGCCTTATCCATTAATTATTTATCCATGGTGCTCAACCCGTACAAAAGGACATCTGATGACAAAGGGTCCGCCTCGACCTACGAGAAAGAGCCCGCCTCGATCTCAACCTACGAGAAAGATCCCAACTCCGCCTCAACCTACGAGAAAGAGTCCACCTCCGTCACTATCGATGTCAATCTCGACTATCAACACAATAGCGCGTGCCTAAATTCATCTTCCAATGCCGCCACATCGCGCTCCAAAAGTAGTGGTCTAGCCTGGCGCAACCTCCGCTACCAAGTCCCTACTGCGACCAAAGGCATTCGCCGACTGGGTATCAATTGGCGCAGTCTGCTCGATGACCTGTCCGGCGAGGTGTGTCCCGGTGAAATGGTGGCCATTATGGGTAGCTCTGGCGCTGGCAAGTCGACCCTGCTCAACGCCCTCTCCGGCCGCCTCAAGACTGGCCGACTGGAAGGTACTATCACCTTTAATGGTACCCAGCGTGTGCCGCGTCTCTTCAAGAAGCAAGCCGCTTACGGTAAGTCGAGTTAATCCTGCTTAAAGCCATGGTGGGCTAATGGATCACACCTTTCACATTGGCCGATCAACGAGGTGTTTTTCTTGGTAGCCAACCTTCGTAGTTGACAGTTTCATTTATTATTTTACTGGGGGGGAGACGTCGATCCAATCTATACACCGCTTGATACTAAGCCAATCTCGCCTATATTCTTGACTCATTTGCACCGCTTGTCACTCATCACTAGTCGAACAGGACGACTTGATGTACCCGCAGCTATCGGTGCGCGAAACCATTCAGTACGCCGCCACCTTGAAACTGCCCTCCAAGAATTACTCTATAGAGGCCAAGCGTGCCCGGGTCGAGGAGGTCATTAAGGCACTCCGCCTGGACCGATGCGCCGACACGGTCATCGGCGACTCGTACACCCGGGGTGTTTCAGGTGGTGAACGCAAGCGAACCTCCATCGGCGTGGAGCTCGTCACCGAACCGGAGTTTATGTTCCTCGACGAGGCCACCTCGGGCCTGGATTCCAACTCGGCCCTCCACGTGTGCCAGGTCGTCCGGGACCTGTGCCGCGACCGCGATATCGGCGTACTCATGACCATCCACCAGCCCAGCGCCAAGACTTTCAACCTCTTCGATAAGATTATCCTTCTCTGCCGCGGCCAGGTCGTGTATAGTGGGCCTCGGGCCGACACCCTGGATTACTTTGCCTCCCTTGGTTATCATTGCGGTCAGCATGAGAACCCCGCCGATTTCTTTATGGACCTGGTCACCTTTGACGAGTCCACGCCCGAGGCTATGCTGCTCAGCAAGGCCCGGATCGAGAGACTGACGGAAAATTTCCGTGCGCAGATGCTCACCGCCACCCCCGCCGGCACCGTCTCGTTGGAAACCGTCGCTACGGCCGACTTTACTCTACCACCGCCCCCTCGGTACGGCAAGACCGCTGGATCCGCCCTTACCATCTACCCACCCCTCCCGATCAACAACAGCTCCCTCTCGATCAGGCACGGTCCGTCGGACGTGGCACCGTGGGCGCTTAGTTGGCCTGCCGAATTCCTGGTTCTCTTGGAACGATGCTGGAAGGCCCAGGTCCGCGCCAAGTTCGCCATCGCCGCCTTTGTCGTTCGCACCCTCATAATCATTATACTGATTGGGTTCACCTACTTCCAGATTGACACCGCCCAGTCTTCGATCCAGAACCGCATTGGTATCCTGTTCTTTATCCCCATTGACCTGATGCTCGGCGCCGTCATGCCCCGTCTCCTGTCCTTCAGCCTCCAGGCCGATATCCTGCTGCGCGAACGCAGCAGCGGCTCCTACCGGGTGTCTTCGTTCTACCTGGCCAAGTTCTTGACTGAACTGCCCTTTGTGGTGGTCCTCGACGCTCTTTATCTCACCGCCGTGTACTTTATGACCCACCTGCAGTACGACGCTAGCAAGTACTTTACGTTCATGGGCGTCACCCTGCTGGTCGTGGTGACCTCCGTGGTTCTCGGAATGGCCGTGGGTGCCGTGTTCCGTCGGCTCCAGCTTTCGCAGATCATCGCCCCGCTTATCATCATTTTCTTGCTCTTATTTGGCGGCAATTTAGTCAACACCGACACTGTCACCCCGGCCCTTTCCTGGATCCGTTTCATCTCCCCCGTGTTTTACAGCTACCACGCCCTCACCCGTAACGAATTTACCGGCCTCGTCTTTTCGTGCGGCGACAACAAGCAGTGCCTCGCCACGGGCGCTCAAGTTATCAGCTACTACAATCTGGAGGCCTTCGAAATCGACCAATGCGTTGGTCTGATCTGCGTTATGATGGTCGTCTACAACATCATCGCCTACACAGCCCTCCGCATTAATTTCAAGCCTCGTCACCTGTGGATTTAGCTTCACCTTGCTCCTCTTCACTCATTCATTATGCATATTATACATCATTATTTTCATGCTAGTTACGTCTATATAAATACCTCACAAGTTCCACCGGACGTCGCTGGTATGTAATAGGCTATGCATGAGTAACAAGTGACGTACGCCAGTACCTTGGTGGCTATCGGTTCCAAATATTTGCAGTAACGTATGGTGTGTCCAAATATGTATATATATATGCAACACCACTGCAGTCTACGCCAGTCAAGGGGCAATAGTGCGAGGGAAAACCAAACACTATTTACAGCTCGGGAAAGAGGGTATGGGCCTAATGAACGGGACCCAGAAAAAGATGATAAGCCGGGTTCAAGTCAAAACGACGCACGTTCGGAGTTCAGGAAGTGCGACTCATTATAGGAGTGCCCCTCCTTCAACGCTGCTACCCGAAGCGTTTTCCGTGTGGGTACGGTATTGTAAAAGTAGCAACCAAAAGCCGTGGAGGCTGGAGGGGAAGGTACGTCGGGGACTTACAGTAGGTGCCCATTGTCGCCCGCTCGCAATACGCCACCTAGCTCTAATCGGTCGCCTTAAAGGGAAGACCCACTACCATAGGAGACACCCAGACATAGGCCTTATTGGCCATGGTCGATGCTTATACCAGAATTGTCCTTACAATGTCATCTATCAGGTTGTTACGGCGAACTAGAACGAACCTACGGCCCATGGCTTCGGTTACACACACACACACACACACACACCCAATCATCAGACCTGCAGGAGAGTCCTTGTTACATTTGGCATAGCGACTGAAACGGTCCATGAGGCCGTCAATCGGACGGCTGAACCTCACCCCAGTGTTTGGTTGTTCCACCTGAGGGACTTACAGTATGGGAAGGTAACGTGATTTAGTTGCGCGGCTTGTAGCCGACCCTTCTGGGGGCTATCGGGGTCTTGTGGGGGGGGCGCTGCATTAGACGAGTGATAATTAGGGGGTTACCCGCCGCTCCTTCTGTCAGGGTAGGATTACCTGGTGGGTACTGGGCTGGATGTAGGCCGGTTTGCATGGTGCAATGACAGCGGCAAGGTACAGGGCGGTAGTATGCTGTTCGATATTGGGACAAATAATAAGGATAGGCCGGCGACGCTTGGTACGAAGCGGGTCGCTGCGACGATGGCTAACAATCAGTTGGGGTCTCGATATACGCCATTTCGCCCCCGCTGTAATGCTAAGCGACGTCCAGCCCACCAGAAGTTGTGTAACAACGTCATAGTCCTACTTTACCTGCCCTTTATACACTACCTACGGCATCTCCCTGAGGGTTTATCATTGTACACGGCTGGCTTTATCAATCACCCGCCCTTTGGCCACACACCCTTGAATGCTTGAATTGGATAACAGCCGAGTCGGCTAGGATAGGATCCGGTCGTTAACGTGGCCATTACCTCGCTCACAACGGCGCTGTCAAGCGTGCTGACGCAAAGGGAAGAGGATTGGTAAGATAAACTGGGAAGCAGACGGCTGTCCCCTTCCCCCTCGTTATCCAGCCAGATTTTGCCATCCCAGGCGGCCGAGTTGTGTTGTACTGATCATTCATTCTCTATGGGCCCCATTAGCTGCCACTCCAAAAAAAAACATACACGTTGACGATTAAACAAGAGAGGCAGCTCCGCTTACCGATAACATCCACCCCCCCCCCATCAAAGTAAATGTGGCTGCATGCGGCGGTTTAATTATCTATATTTTTACTGGCCACGCAGTGGATACCTCAACTAGACCTGACCAAGTGGCCCACGTCCTCCGTTTCGCTCCCCAGCCTAGTTTCGCCTCCCAAAAAAAATACCACCACGGGTAATTATAATAATTGTCCACCAATCGCTGTGCCGTCCTACAACATTTTTTTTTTGCCTCTGCTGCGATCCAGGGGAGAGCAGCGCCTGGATCTTCGCTGGCCAGCCTTGCCCAGTATTTTTTGTACTCTAGCCCATCGCTCAGAAGCTAGGCTGGTGTGGCCTACGCTGGGTGTGCCCAGGCCGTTGCCAACAGAGCACCTGAGGGCTAGCTGTTAAAGCTAACCAGATTCGCAGGAGACGCTTTGATTCCACCTCTTCATTCCCTCCCTCTATACCCGTTACGTTCCCCCGTGTTACGAGAGTTACGTACAAAATGGTAGGTTGCTGTTCGCCCCCACCCGCCACGCTCGATGCCCGTCTGACCGTCAGCAGCAAACAGCGTCAATCATTGGAAACCATCCATCCATCCATCCGACCGGACTAGACAGCTTTCTAGGCATTTACCGGTCCGCTGGACGTGATTCGCACTCGGCCACAACCCAAGGGCGATTACGATCTGACCACGGACGGATCCCTTAAAACTTCACTATAGTGATCCCGAATCGCTGCGTATGAGCCCAAGCTAACGCATGCCTTCTCCATTCTACATACGCTTCAAACACCCTCCCATCGCGATCTCCGTAGACGTTCACCAAGCTCATCAAGGACAAGGCGTACTTCAAGCGTTACCAGGTCAAGTACCGCAGACGCCGCGAGGGTAAGACCGACTACTACGCTCGCAAGCGTCTTATCGTCCAGGCTAAGAACAAGTACAACTCGTACAAGTACCGCCTGGTGGTGCGCATCACCAACAGCGACATTATCTGCCAGGTGGTGTACGCCAAGATCCAGGGTGATGTTGTGCTGTGCTCGGCTTACGCCCACGAGCTGCCCCGCTACGGTGTCAGTGTCGGTCTGACCAACTGGTCCGCCGCCTACTGCACCGGTCTGCTCTTGGCCCGCCGTCTGCTGGCCAAGGTTGGTCTCGACTCCCAGTACGAGGGTGTCGCTGAGGCCGACGGTAGCTTCAGCCTGACTGAGGAGAACGAGGAGGGCGCCCGCCCCTTCAAGGTGTTCCTTGACGTCGGTCTGCGCCGCACCACCACCGGTGCCCGCATCTTTGGTGCCCTGAAGGGTGCCTCCGACGGTGGCCTGCACGTGCCCCACAGCGAGAACCGCTTCCCCGGTTACGACGCTGAGTCCAAGAGCCTCGACTCTGAGGTGCTCCGCGACTACATCTTTGGCCAGCACGTTGCCAACTACATGAACTCGCTGCAGGAGGAGGACGAGGACCGCTACAAGCGCCAGTTCGCCCGCTTCATCGCCAAGGGTGTGTCTGGTGATGACCTCGAGGACATGTACACCTCGGCCCACTCCAAGATCCGCGCCGACCCCGTCGCCAAGCCGACCGAGAAGAAGGTTGGTCCCTCGGGCCACAGCAAGAAGTTCGCCAAGCAGAAGTCGCTCAACCTGGAGCAGCGTCGGGAGCGCGTGCAGCAGAAGAAGCTCGCGTTCATGCAGGCTCACGGCCTGGTCGACGAGGACGACGAGTAAATTTCGGCTTCGCCTCACTCTCTCCCCTACGCCACAGGTTGATCCCCGCGGCCTCTGTCTCGCACGCGCCTGCCTTGGTACGATTGAACTATTGCGTGCGTGTGTGATCCAAACTCCTATTTATCTAATCCAGAATCCCGCTGTCCTGGGTCATTATTAAATTGGCATTTGGCCGCTTGTGTGACATTATATCCGATGAGGTGAATAGTTGAATCGCGAAGCACTTGTGGTAATATAGCATAACTGTTCTGGGCGTGGTGGGCCGTCTGGATGCAATAAAGTCGATTAATGGTCGCATGCAGTTGTGACGGGCTTGGAGCATTCTAGTGCGGCCGGAAGAAATTACCTGCCCAACTAATAATGCTTGTTTCAGAGTGAAGCCGCCACGGGTTGAGATCCCTCACTCCCGGCCAGCAGATATCGATGGTACCATCCTACCCGTTCCGGGCTAGCACCTGGCCAAGTGCAGACCGCCTAGTACTTAACGACAGGCTCTCAATCAATCGTAGATAGAAATGCAGTCCATGTCGCCAGCCTTATCGGTTAGATGATTGGTTTGTTTAGTTTTAGGCAAGATTTAATTGCGTTGTTGTATTCACAGAAAATGAGGTCGATAGTAAATGGGTAGCGATAGGGAAGTACTCGGAGTAAATTGTAAAGAATGAAAACAAAGGCCGGCATAAAGGAAGGTGACCGAGATGCATATTGTTTTAGGTTGATTTTCTGTGATAAAGCAATAGGCCAGGGTCACACGCCAGGTGTAATGGTGTGAGGTGCGCATATGAAAAAGAGGTATAGAAAAGTAACAGGCCGAGCAAGATGGAAATAAAAATAGGAAGACGGTGAAAGGTACAACCCATGTGGGGAACCCTCCCATTTAGATGGGGAGGTTGACCGAGAACTTGGGCAGGAACCCGAGCTGGGGAACAATTATGAGGGCCAAGAAGATGACAAACATGATGACAAACAGGATACCGTAGCCGATGGCAGTACGACGGCGCTCCGACCGCTGCTTGATGGAGTAGATGGGTGGGCGGAACTGGCGGGACGGACGGAGCCAGAAGAGCATGGCCGAGTGCCACTTATCGATGAGCGGGATGAGACAGAACAGCGACAAGAAGAACATAATCACGTGGCCGATGAGGAAATCGGCGGCAAACAGCGACGATTCCACAATCTTGCACACAAACTCACGGGCCGGCAACGAGATGGCGTGGAAGCCCATGCCTTTTCCGAACCATTTGCCGGTCCACCAAGCAATGTTCGCTTCGTCTTGGCCAAACTCGCGAGTGAGGAAGAGGCCCAGCAGTATGCCGAACACAAACCGCTGGAGGCAGGCCGCGATGACGGTCCCTAGGATGGCGCGCGACATGTTGTTCCAGCCCTCGAGCCACCATAGGGCCATAAACAGGATGACCTGCACGAAGGCCGCGCCAAAGTGGGCGATACCCGCGATGACCGAGCCAAAGCCAGGGAGGCAAACGCCAGCGACGGGGCCGACGAAGAGGGAAACCGGAAGGAGCATCATAAGCAGACCGGCGTTGATGAGCACCGGGGCCAGGGATACGGCCACGATGCGCAGGAGCCAGTTGGCCTTCTTGTTGTAGCCCTTCTGCTGGCTGTCAAGACTGTGCAGGAATTGGTAGGCCATGATCAACAGCAGGCCCATGAGGAGCGGTACGATGATTTCCGACATGAGCAGCACCGACTTGGACGCGCGCGGGACGTGGCCGGTAATGCGAGCCGACGGGTCGCCAAGCCGCTTGCGTTTGTAGCCAGTGATCTTGGTACGGGCAAGGCGGCAATGCGACACCCACGAGTTGGGGTCCGGTCGGGAGTTACCCGCACACAGCCAGCGCAGCCACTCGCGGTAGTCAATGATGAAATCGGTGAGCGAAAACTGGTGTGGGTTGAAGAGGTACGGCGAGATGACCAGCGCAATAATGGTCACCCAGAAGTAAATCAGGGCCCAATTGCGCAAAATGATGGAATTATACGTCAACATCACCATGAGCCGCATCCCAAGATAGATACTGGACCCGGCAAACCGTGAGTACAGGATGGCGAATGGCAGGCGTGTGGTAGCGAAACCGCGCCCCGTACCTATATATCGGGCACCACCAAAGGTCAAGTTGGACAACAGACTATTGGAGTAAATCTGGGCGACGAACACCTCGTACAGTGGGGAGAAGGATGCGAAGTGTTTGCCCAGGCGGAACACGCTGGGGCCGAAGCCCTGTTCGGTGAGTACCTGCAAGAACAAGGGGAGGTAGGCAATGAGCAGCACGATGATGATGGACAGGATCGTACGGGTGATCCAGTCGGTGACGGGACTGATGTCGTAGCACCCCTCGGGGGTCTTGAGCGAAATGCCGTCGGAGTTGGTGTCACACATGGTGACGGTGGACTTAAGCGAACTCACAAACACCATGACCAGCATGAAGAGCTGTACCGAGAACAGAATGAAGATGTTGTTCACGTGGAAGCCCGGGTGGGCGTAGAAGAAGGTGAGGAATCGGTCGATGGGTAACTGGGTCCCAATCCAGTACTGCTCGCGGGACAGCATCTGCTCGCCCATACCAGTACCGATTTTGGTCACGAAGTTGAGGCAGGAACAGAACCCGAGATCACGGCCCTTGCCACACTGGAAGTATTCGACGTGTTTGATGCGACCGCCACGCTCAAAGGCGTTCATACCAGCGTAAATGTCTTCGTTCAGATGTAGCCCCTTCTGGGCCTTGCTGATACCGCCACGGGTGGTCATGAAGATAGCGTTGAGGAAATCCGGGTGACCGTAGTGGAGCTTACCGCCTACCTTGGCCATGATGCGCTGGGTCAGGGTACCGAAGGTGGCCTCCTTACCGGCGGCCACGTCACCAAGGATACCGACGTTCTGTGAGAAAATGTACTCGCGGGCACCAACGATGGCGACGGGGGCCGGGGCGGGTTCGGCAGCGGGCGAGTAGGGCGACACGGAGGGCGTGTTGTACTGCTCAAATTCACCGAGCACGTTGCGGATCTTGAGGGCCTCCTCGAGGTAGTTGTCCTGATTAGCGTCGATCAGCTGCATGTACTCGCCGCGGTAGAAGATAACCGAGTGGTTTTGGTTGTCCGACTTGCCGTCACCGAGAATAGGGTTACCAGGGAGTTCGATGCGGTAGTAGGGCTTGAAGCGGCCGTCAGGGAGGACTTCGCTGTGGCCGTCAATGAGGCAACTGAAGATGCGAGGGAGCTCGCCCTCGGCCTCGGAAGCCACCTCCTCCAGGTAGGCGATCTGAAGGTCGGGGTAGGTACCCAGGAGGAAGCTAACGGCCTCGCTCTCCTCCTTGCTGAACTTGGTGAAGCGCTGCATGGACACGATGAACTTGAACTTGCGACGGGCCATGCGCTCGAGCTCCTTCTCGAGCTTCTCGCTACCATTGCCGCCTAGGACGTGGACCATCTCGGGCGATTCAACGCGGTAGAGGAGCTTAATGGCCTTGGCGTAATTCATGAACCCGGAGATGGTGCGATACAGGGTCTGGGACCGCAGGGAAGCCCAAATTCGTGTGCGCAGGGTGAACTCCGGCGCGGCGGACTTAAAGCCGATGCTGTAGAAGGGCAGGTCGTCCGTCTTGGCCTTGGCCTCGGTCTTGTCGCTGTCACCGCCCATGGGAAACGGACCAGTCTGGCTCCCGCCAAAGGTGTCCGAGTTTTCCTCGGCCAAAATCTTGGTGTCCTTGACGAAATTGTCCCACTCGACCGGGTGCAGGGCCTTGAGATACTCGAGCATAGTCACACGGGTCAGCTGGTCGTTCTCGCGGATGATTTCGCGCAGGGAGAGCAGAATCTTCTCCGAGTAGTGCGGGGTAAGCACGGTGAAGGTCGGCATGTTCTCAACAGGGATGGGCTCCGGCATGACGGTGGCCAGACTTTGGGCGAAGAAGGCGATGCGACGCTCGGCCTCACTGTTGGGGGGATAAAATTCCGTGTCGATGGAAGTGTCCTCTTGCGACACGAAGAAATGGGGAGGGTTAAGAATGCGCTTCCCGTCCTCCTCGCTGGGCACCTGCTGGTAGAGCAGCTTCTGGACGTGGTCTACCGAAAGCAAGTGCTCGCGGTACATGGAGATAACCACGGCGTTCCAGATCTGGGAGCAAAGGACTTTCGGCTTGTACTTGATTTCCATGTCGGCGGTGGCCAGCATCTTGGCGTAGACGCGCTTGGGCAGGCGGGAAAAGATGTTGCGCCACGGGGACCAGATGGAGATACCGAGCTGGAAGGAGTAAAGCACCGAGAAGATGGTGTTCCAGATGACGTACCACAGGTAGGTATCGAGAAAGAAGAGCACCTGGTCGAGCATCAACATAAGGGCGAGGGTGATGACACCCTGTTGCGAACACAGGATGTTACCGAGGAAGGGAGTGGTACAGCCGCTAATCACCACGTTGTAAGTTGACTTGAACACGTCCTTGAAGGACAGGGCCAGGAAGAAGTACGACTCGACAAACTTGCACAGGAAGATGCAGCCCCACAAACCCAGGGACAGGGCACGGTCGTAGCCTCGGAGCGGGGGGAAGTTGCTAGTGAAGGTGGGGTTGGCGAGGTGACGGGCGTTGCGGTCCTTGTTGGCCGGCTTGAACAACTTGCCGAGGGGCACGACGGAGAGGGTGATGGTAACGATGAGCGAAAAGACAAACTGGAGGATACCGACGACTTTGGCGATGGTGAAGATGCTCTTAGTGGGGTCGCTGGAGAAGTTGTACACGAACGGGGTGGGGCCTAAGCAGATGACGAAGAAGATAAACAGGATACCAATGCGACGGAAGATGATGCGACAGGCCTTCCAATTCCAGGGGACGAAAAAGAGCTCGCAGATACAACTGATGATGGTGATGAGCGAGGCGATGGCGCCGGCCACAGCCATAAGGGAAAGCTGCTTGCCAGTAATGTCGGGCTGGGTGGTGTTGGCGTTGGTCGGGTCGGTGGTGTCGATGGCGCCGTACATAAAGTCGGCGTTATACATCATGTAGTAGTAGTACACGGAGATATGGATTACCCAGATGCGCGAGAAGTTCGTTATCAAATGCATAAACGTTCGGCGCTCCTTGTACGTCTTGTAGAAGGCCTTTTTCCACCGAACCTCCTTGAGACGCTCCCAGCGGTCGGCAGGGGGTAAATCCATAAGTTTCGACTTGTCCTCCAGGGTGAGGCGGCGCAGATCGTCAGGAGTCCAGAATAGTTCGTTAATATCGTCGTAGCCGACGGTCTGGGCGTGATCGCGCTCACGCTTAAGGTAGCGACCGTTAACGACCTCGTACGTCTCATCGCGACAGAACATGTAGAGGGGCGTGACCAGGTCGCGGAGATAGGTTCCCTCGGGCACGGGCTCAACGCGGGCCTGACAGGCCGGAGACTGGAGGTGGTCCCAGGCGCACTTGAAAAGGAAGCACAGGCACTCGGAGGTGAAGCGGAGTACGCAGGCCTCGCCCCACAGGCACAGGTAGAGAGCCAGCTGACGCACACGATCATACTGAGACATGGCGTTCATCTGGGTGCGCCAGTGCTCCTCGAAGCCACGAAGCGTCTCCTGAGCCTCAAGGTCAAACGCGGCGGCGGCGTCGTCGGGTTCCTGGCCCTCCGACTTGTTAGAGCCCTTAGTACGGACCGCCGGAGTGTCACGATCGAGCTGGGCCGAGAAGTACCAGCGGCGGTAGTTGGCGTGATCGCCCCCTAGGTAGTCGGCGTGCAGGGTGAGCAGGGCCTGGCCGGGGCTCATGCGGGAGGCGCGGGAGTCCAGCTGAGTGAGAAGTGCCTCGCACTGGTTGCGCACACTGTCGGACTGAAAGCCGAACTTGTTGCCGAGGTCCTTGAACACGTCCTCAATCTCATCCTTGGAGATGGGAACCTGGTTGGGATCGGACCAGGACGGGTAGGGGTGGTCAGTGGGCTCGAATCGCTCTGGGTTGGAAAAGTCAAAGTACGGAGCGGCGCCCGAGGCCGAGACCCAGGAAGTGGTACGCGAGAAGGACGACATGGAGCCGGTGGGGCGGAAGGCCTTCTTATTCTCGAGTAGAGCAATGAGGGACTCGGCAGAGGGGGCATACGAGGCGTAGCGGCCGTCATCGATCCGAGCCTGCCGCATGAGATCCACCTCGGGGTGGCCCCCGACGGAGTTGGGCGTGCGGACAAGCGAAGAGCGCACCGAAAAGGCACCGTCGCTCATATCGTCGGATTCGGACCCGGGGCCGCGCGGGATGCCCTTGCCCTTGGCAGACTTGGGGGTCTGCTGGCCGCGCACGACATGGCCGTCCGGGACGGTCATATGGGGGTCAAAGCCACCGGGGTGCCCGGATGAACCCTCCCCGTGTAGGTAGGTACCATCGGGTAGGTAGTCGTGCTCAGAGTAGCCGGAGTTGCGGGCATAGTAGGAAACATCGAACGACTCGGGGCGGTGGTTGGCGTACTCGTCGTAATTGTCGTACATGTCGTAGTAGCCGGGCTCGCCAGGCTCGCCGGCCGGATGCGGCTGAACGGGGTGGGGTGGGTAGGGCTGCTCACCGGCGGCAGGGTGGTGTTGGCCGTGAGTGTAGTTGTCCGCCGGGTCGGGTTGACCCGAATCGCTGGGGTTGCGACCGGAACTCATGGTGGCGGCCGGTCAGGTGCGGAAATCGAGAGAAGGCGGGAGTGAAGGTAGACCAGGTGCGCTAATATGGGACAACCGGGCGGGGAAAAGAGTTATGTTGAGTTAGGGTGGCGGGTAGTTTTTTTGCAGAACGTGGAGGTAACAAATATCCGAGCGGGAGGATGGGAAACCGGCCGGGTGGAGCGGAGTTGCGTTGAGTGGTCGGGGGGATGTATGGAGGGGTGCGGAGGGCGGGGATTGGAGGACCCGCGGCGAAAGGTTGAGAAAGCGGGCGGCAGACGGTGAGGCGGGATGTGGTTAGTGACAGAGGTACGAATGAGATGGTCCTGCTGGTGTAACGGTGGCCACGTTGCGAAGGTAGGATGAAGAGAACCGGCTCTGGAGTCCGAATCGGCGACCTGCGACCAGATTAGTGAATAGGAAATAAACTGTAAGAAGGGAAGCCAGAGGCGCTCGACAGCTAGGAGGCGACAGGTGGAGCGTAATAGCAGCGAGGTGGAGAGCGGAAGGGTGGAGGACAAGCCGCAGAAATTAAGGGTATGCTTTGTTTTCTGGCGGAACTTGAAATTATTGGGAGATAACGGATAGCGTGAGGGCCCGGAAATAAACCGGCGTCTCTAAATACAACTGCGATGGATATAGGAAAAGACGAGAGTTCTAATCCCGGAGGAACCTGGTCGGTTCGACCGCTTGCGAGGCAGAACCGGGGGTATTAATACTCGCGGGAGCCTACACTTTCGCCCACCCCACACTTACCAAAGTAGTAGATGGGCTGGCACCACAATGATGAGCGATAAAAAGGGGACAACCGCGGATGTAGCGGAAACTAACACGGATGGACAGAGGGGGTCGATCCAGTGCCCAGGATGGGGAGACGGGCGAATGGCGGTGCGGTGGCTGCTAACAAGGAGTAAAGATGGGTGAGTGGTCGATTCGGGGTGGCAGGGAAGAGGGAATTAGTCCATGGCCCCTACATGATATTAGCCCATCGCAGTGCAGGCCAGGGCTGTCAATACCATCTGGCTAGCCATCAGCTCCAGCGCACCACTCTGTAAACCATGGGCAGCAAGGGGGGAGGAAGTGGCTGCCCCTCGTTCAAGCGAGCGGGAAATAAAAGTAGAGGGCGGTGGGCGAACTGGGCACCAGATCGTGATGCGATTGGCCCGGCCGGAGTGCGAATCCTTGCAGCTACCACTGTCGCCAGTGGTAGGGCGACGATGGGCCGCAACAACACAAAGGGAGGGGGAGAAGAAGGGGCAGAGGCCCCGACCGCCCGAACACTGCACTGTGCGATAGTGAGTGGGTGGGAGGAGGGGGGTGATGGCTCAGCGCAGCAGAAACAAGAACAACCAGGGGAAACGATAGGTAGCCAACAAGCCCAGGGGGGGATAGGCAGAAGACGCGGAGGGAGAGGGGGTCGATGGGCAGGTAGAGCCGGGGGGACGAAGGCGTGTCGCCGGATATGGCCGATGGAGGTGTGGAATGCTCTGGTGGGTGGGATGCTACCCCTTCCACTAAGGGGGTTAATGGAACGCCACGCCGGCTCGCATTGCTCTATGTCGCAAACCCACCCCCCCGTACCTGTGACACCTGCAGTTGGAAACTAGGAAACTCTGAAGCGCAATGTGGGGGGAGAGTAGGGCGGTTGCCATCAACAACAGGATGACAGCAACCATCGCTTGTCTAGTCCCACTACTTCTAGCGGCCAAGATGCAGGTGAACCTAGCACGCAGGCTAGCCCCGCCTGAGCTTCACCCGTCAAGGGAGTCCTCCGAGCCACGCGGTCGGGATGAAATCACAGCCCCTCCCCCATCCCGCTCCGCCATCTAGCCTGCGTCAAGACCACCGCCACGCTATTTGGTGACATCGCCAATGTGCCATACCGTGTCAATCCTCTCCATCGGTTTTGGCCGGCAGACAAGCGAATAAGAGGTCGTCCGAAGGGAGCAACGAGTGACCTTCGTCAGGAGTGGAGGGGGAGGTTGGGAAAACAACTTCTTACTCCGGCAATCCCTCCAAGTGACACCCTATCTCTTACACCTTAGCGTCGTATCGCTTGGTCTATCCTGTAGGGACTGACACGCTTCTTGATATCTACAAATAGCAGTTGGACGAGCCGAACCGAGTGCTGAATGGCCCACCGGTTTTTAACGTAGTCGCACGAGGCGTGCTGCATCCGAAGCACTATTTAACCCTTCTTACCTTTAGCTAACAGCGGACAGCCGGGCAGTCGTCGGAGGGAATATGGCACAATAGGCACTGAGGCTGAAGGTTGGAAGCGATGATGGTGTTTGGAAAATGAGTCGGTATGTTGGGTTTGTCAATCCACTAGCTGCAATAATACAAACCGAGGTTGGCTGCGAGCACAGCCCCACTGAATGTCGTAGATAAATACTCAGGGGGGTGCCCAGGAAACGACAATACACGGCACAGAACGTTGACAAACAGAGCGAAGTTGCCGAGATGCCATATATGGTGGGATGGTCATAATCTGCGGAGCCGATGCTTCATATCCGTTTTCTACAAGCCAGTGGTGCCTCTGGTAAATACCCACACATTACAAGCTGTGTGTGGGAGGGGAGGATGGCGGCCTAACCATTGTGGATGTTCAAAAATTGACACTCACTCATCATCACACGGTTTGCCGCACTGGTCAAGGTGGCAATGGAAAGGTTGGGCTTGGCACCACGGATGCCCCCCTTCAGAGATGGAATGGATAACTTACCGAACGGACCAGGGCAGCAAAGGCGAAAAGGACGACGTAGTCCACGGGGACGGCCGACACGGGAATGCTACCGGATATGACACGGCTAAAAATAGCACAGAGTATGGATAATAGTCGGTATGAGCGGAGTCCAAGTCCCATATTAAAAGGTGAGCAGTCATGGACGTCAAGTGTGTCAAGCGATGGTACATTGGTTAGTGTTAACTTCAGGAGCTAGGTTGCACGAAAACCAGGTACGGGCCAGAATGAGAAGTACAGGGGAAGGGGTGGTGGCGATTGAGAGAGATAAGCCTTGGGCCTCCACCAGTGCCAGGTAGCTTGGGCCAGGGGCCCTCCAATGGACTAGCGGAAGGGTAGGTTTGCATCCAGTGGATTATATAGGGGCACAACCAGGCTAGACATTAACTGTGGGCCAGGGGCTAGGTTTCTTGATCGACGTCCCTCCTCCCTTCGCCTTTCCTCATTCATCACGTCCCTCCCACACACCCTGCGCGTAAGAGGGGAGCGGCCGGCGCAGGCCTAGAGAGTGGTGATACCGACCATCCGACTCCGAGAGGGAGAGAGCCCTGAGAGGGGGGAGGTACAGAGCGAGCAGCTTGAACATCAAATCAACCCGCGACCTGCCAGATGGAGGTCGGAAGGTACTGCAGAAAGTACAAAGGCATTACAAGATACCAGGACGGGGTTAATGGGGACAGCAGCGGGATCTACTTACCTTACCAACGGGCTGTGCCGATGGATCGGTCCAGTTCAGCGTATGGGTCTACCTGAAGGTACAAACCGACAAATACGGCGAAGATGGATAGGGCGGAGTTCTCGACAGGGCGAGGTGTTCCCAGATGGACACGGTGGATCAGATAGGGTGAATAATAGTAGAAAGTGTAAGATAATGAGGTGATCCACAAGTTCAATTCGGAGGGGTTGCGGGTGCGGGGTGGTATAAATAGTTCGGGTTTGGGTAAAAGAGTATACTGGGAGAGGGGCAAGCGGGCAGCGGTATCACCGGAAAATTGGACCGATCGAAGGTTGTGTGATGAAGAGAGGTAGCCAGGTTGACTGGATACTCTCGCGTGATAGGCGAATGACTACGGGGAGGTTGGAAGGGAAAGTGGGGGTCAGGAGTAGTGCCGACGGTGACGAAGATGGAACCCAGGGGTGACAAGGGTGAAGTCGAGTGGGGTTAGTGTCGGTAAGAATGGGGCGCGGTCGAGATGCAGAGCTGTGTGCGTGTACGTATTCGTGTGGCTGATAGTCGGGAAATGAAAAATGACAAAGGTCAAATGCAGCGTAGCGATGGGTTGCCCACTTGGTGTCCATGGTCATCCGCCTACAGAATTTAGGCAAGGAGGTGAGTGAGTAATGTGCGGGAAAAGAGGTGGCATCGAGGCACAAGATAATTGGACATGTCTGCCGAGAAATGGCTGAACCGAGGTCAAAGCCATACACTATCGATGGCCAATCTACGAACAGCCCCCCACATACAAAAGAAAGACGAAATCTAAACAGGCTCGGTGTGCGGTGGCCCAGGTACAGAGACGATTCACACGCACATTGACACCTATGAATGGATTCTAACCGAACACACCCACGTACATACACACCCTTGCAGATACGGTTAGGAAAGGCTTACCAATAAGACACCTTGATAACGGAGTCGGGGTTGCAAGTGTATGTTGAGTATTAACAAGTGACCAGCACTATGTGCAAGATGAAGTAAAAAAAATTCAAAGTCAATGAAATGTAGTGGAAAATTGGCCGCGGAAATGCAATTGATAAATTCGGATGTGAAGCAGTGAGGCCGAACTAGCTGGCGAGTGCAAAGGGGGAGTTCCTACTTTATAACACCGTGGTGAAAGTCAAATTTGAGGGGTGAGTTGGCAGGGATAGACAAGGGCAGATGAGATGAGCGGGTGAAACAGAGAGAGAGAGAGAGAAGTAGGAGGATAGGCACAAAGACTGTCGAGTGGGTCACCTTCGTAGTTTAATAAATTGAAGGATGCCGGCACTAGTTTACATCGGACCAACGATAGCCGTTCGCCGGAGTTCGGGCCCCCGGTCGCCATTAGACTGCTGGCCCGCCAACAAAAGGCGAGAGGGCGAAGAGGAGGGTGCGGGGTGGGGAGTAAAACGACGCTGTGATCAGCCCTACCCTGGGGCGGCTCTTTGTCACCTGGCCTTTGTCACCAGCTGCCTATCCGCAGTGCTCTTCCTCCCCCACCACCACCATGACCTGTCACTAGCGTCGTCGGCCCGCCCATGGCTTGGCAGCGCATTGTGGGTGTCAGTCAGCTTGGTCAAGTCTAGTCTGGGCGATAGTAAAAAAAGGGGGGATTAGCGTCAACCAAACCTTTATATTTTATACGTTATTTTATTCGTACCGTGGGTCGCAATTTCTCTTTTTGACAAGCAGTATTGGCCCTCAACGCCAGCATCCTCCCGTCATCCACCACCTCGTTTCACTTATGGTATTTTCATACTGACCCTTCGGGGTTTGAAATATCGACGTGCATTGAATCGGTGAGATTTTATAAGCACCATCATGCTTAGCTATCGCCCTAGATAAACGCCAAGTAAGCCCATGCACATCGGAGTTTTGGAGGCATCCGGGTGTGCTGTCGCGTATGCGATGGTCGATTAATCATGTGGTAATATTGCTAATCAAAAGTTAAGACGTATGATGGTGATATGGGGCTGCATTTGCCGCCAACATACTGTCGCAGGGGTTCCAGGATAACGCAAACAACTTTCCCAACCGAGTTCTCAACGAAAATGACGATGGTGCAGCATATTTTTTGTCAATACTGGTAAATTAATTTCCGAACGTATCATTTACTGATGTCAATGGTAAGCCGATGCTACTTCGGGGGCAGGAAACAAGGCGCAGGCTGTGGGACAGGCGATATACCTGTCCATTACCAACGGTACAGGTTGTCCCTGGTGGTCGTCTGGCGTACCATGAGGGGCCACACTATCCCTATGCACGCAGGTGGTAATTGCTGCCCTGGGCAGTTCGCCCTAGTTTAGCACAAGTCATAGCTGCGCTTGAGTGCCTGTCTTGGCTACGGCCTACATTATACAGGTCCGACAAGGCCAAAGGATGTGGGCTACGATTAAATTACGCCATCCATCCCCAACGCGGCAGGGTCGGTTTCAGATCCTCCCGGGCCACGGCCGACTTTTTGACTCTTACTAAGTGCACAAGTTAATATGACTGGGTATCGATGGGAACTTATCGCCGGCTCTGGCGTTGAACTTGTGGGTCCGCCACCCGGTGCAAGGCATGTCCATGAATTAGTGCGGATGTATCAGTCCATTACGTCGGCCCGAACTAAATCACAGTTAATCAAAGTACTCACAGTAAAGACTATGACCTCATTGATTATCGCCACATAACCCCCGGTTTTAGTACCGATAAACAGGTAGACCTGGTAAACTTTCGCGTTTTAAGCGACCAGACTTTCGGCTTCCGGACAACGGCCACAGTAATTGCCGTCCGCTATTATCGCTGTGTTACTCATGCCGAGATTGATTAGGATGAACCAGAATCGTCGCACTGGTTCTCATCCTTCTCCAATGAGGACGATGGTGGCCTGTAGCCAATACCGTTTCGTAGGTACAGCCGCAGATATAAAAAAACGGCGCAGCAACCGCATTGGCTGAGTGCTCGACGTCCATTGTAAAAGATACCTACGTGTTGGAGCGGAGCGACAGGGTAGGGCTTAGCATTCGCACCACCCCCATCAGCAGCGCATGAAATGAATCCCGGTGCCGCCGTTACCCTGTTTACGCTATTGTCGAGATTATAGGCTTCAATAAAGGTATTGACACACGCTTTGTCTACTGGATGCCGAAAATAGGCAGACGCCTTTATGCTGCACCCTTAGCTTGATTATCGAGGGACAGTTCCGCTAGGCGTTATCAGGCCTGCCATATTCAAACTGGAGCATGGAGAACTCATTAAAGTACGTTGGTTTAAATTCCCCGCAGAGCATGAGGCTCACACCAAGGAGAGGGTCGTCGGTCGATCCCCTTAAACAGGCCACAAGATGCTTGCATAGGGAGGGGGGAAGAAGAAAGAGAAGGGGGCGATCTTTCGGTAAGGGCAATCCGGAGAGAAGATCTCGCTGATCCTCCACCGTAGCCGCTAGAAGTCGAGGACGCAGTATTTGCTAAGGCCCAATCACACACTTCGCTGGATCATGCCTATGGAGATTAGGCGAAAGCTCACTAAAAAATATGGGTTAGGTATATTCCAGATAGCCACGAGGGACATGGATAACCCAACCGTCAGTCCAGACCGACCCAGGTAGGTAAGTAGGTGAGGGAAATTCACTATGGCGTATTGCATTGGTGTATTAAACCTCCGTGGCGCACCTCCGCCGACTGCAATAGTTGGGCGGACGTCTGTAGCGTAACCGTAACGGCGGAGTATGGCTTGAAGAGGTGGGCATTAGCCGCACTGCTTCTGCCAGGTCTTTCACCATACCCAGCACATCCAACCCCCACCCGCATATCTGTTGGGGTGGTTTACGGAGGCGGGGTGCGAGCCAGTGCTGAACGGGCGGGGATGCAAAAAAAAGGTGGGCATCTGCGCCTGATGCTTCCGACTGACGTATTCGGGGCTGGCCCCAGGCCGGAACCGGGACCAGTGTCGCAAGTCCTCGATATCGCTGTGCTGGTCAATGAGCCACGATACACCCTCTCACCCCACCGTTGCTGTTCGCCTCGATGGCCACTTTACGACAGCCGTGCAGTCTCTCTGCCATTCCCGGCTTTGTTGGAGTAGGCGGTTGACCTGGGCCAGCTGGGAGAGGTCTGGCGCGTAGCATAGGGTTAGTTCCATATCTGCGGGAGCAACCGATACTGTCCCCCTTTTGGGCCACAGCTTAATTAATGTAAAAGTCAAATGTTGCCGAAATCTGCGAAACGAAACGGTCTGAACCTGTCGCCAATACATGTTGGCGTGAGAGAAGGCCCCCTCCGCTCGACGTGCTCTAACATGTACTCCATCCTTACTGACGTTTGTGTCCCACCCATCTTTACAAGGCTATGATGCGAATATCTGCTTCCACCCCGCATAGTCGCATTACACACCATCCCGGCCGTCCGTCGTCGGTGACTTATATACCGCCCTTCCTGGCGTCACTAGCCCTCTCCACAGTCTTCAGCTCCACATACCTTGCCATTTCCACTACTAACCCCCCCCCCCATTTGCCAACCACGCTATCCCTCTACCGTCGAGATAGGTAAGTGAGCATCCCCTACTGTGTCACTTCGGTGGTCAATACTACGTGGCCCTTGTATTTCTACTGGGAAATATGCTACATAATTTTCTGCCGACTATTCACGGAACAACAACATAAAACCCCTGCTCTTCGAGTTTATGTAAGCCTTTGGCTATTTCGCCAGCCGTTGGTCCCTCGCTCCCCTGGAGTGTTGGAAGGATGAGCCCCTATGAATTCCATGGCGATATAGTCCATTTTTCGAGGGGAGCAGCGACGGACCGGCTATGGCTGAGGGTAACACCACTATACACAGGGTGGGTGATAATTGGGGGCAGACAGTGGCTGCGTTATACCGTAAATGGCGTCCCCAGCGCGCCGATCCGCTGTCTCGTATGGTCTCCTCACTACCCCTCTCCGGCGCTTTTTCCCTTTCTGTAAATTGGGTCGCTCCGCCTGGACAGACGGATTGACCTCCGCTTCCGCATATCAAAATGCCCTTTACTCCGTCGTCACCTGCCTCCCGCTGGGCGCCCTTTCGCCCTTTTTTCACTCCTCTTTGGCCCGTCGGGGGACCTATACTACGGGCTACCCAGCCCAGTTGGTACGGGACCCCCTGGGACCTCTATCCACTGCCGCCACCATTTTCAACCCACCCCCCTAATAATGATCCGTCTCCTTGCTGCCTCCCTCTCTTACTACCACCTCCCCACCCGACCTAGTCCGTTCCGGCTGGATAGTGATTCGCCCGTTCCCTCATTCGCAGTTGGCCCTCGTCCCTCTTATCCCTCACACAGCCTGCCTATTCACTCTGCTCCTTGCAACCGCCCTTGCCCGTCCCGTCCGTTCGTGACACAATCCCTCATCGGCCATCAATAAAAGGCCGATGTCCCCCGCCATCCCGGCCAGAGTACCCTGCCACCTACTTTACCGCCCCCGTTCTTCCGTTACTCGCTGAACCCTTGTGATATCCAGTGTTTACCGTTCTGTTGCGTCTCCTGTTACCTCACTTAACCCCCCTTTCACTCTGGCAGCCATCACCACCACCCCTGTAATTCGCTGTGTTGACCACGCGTACTTCCTTTCCTCTACATTATATATTCTGCGCTCCACGTTTCGCTTACTTTTAAAATACGACCGTTTTCGCTTCTCTGACGCCTACGACGTACCTACCCAGTGCACCTCCCCCCACCAACTATATTCCCTACTCCGCTATGAAGTTCAGTGCTAGCCTACTCTGCCTGGCCCTCGGGTCTCTGGCCCTGGTGGCTGCCGATACTATCGAGCCCGTTACCGTCAAGGGCACCAAGTTCTTCTATAAGAACGGTACCCAGTTCTTTATGCGTGGCGTCGACTACCAGCCCGTAAAGGATAAGTCCAACCCAGACCCTCTGGCTGACGGCGATGGCTGCAAGCGCGATATCGCCTATTTCAAGCAGCTGAACCTGAACGTCATCCGCGTCTACGAGGTCCAGACTACGAACAACCATGACGAGTGTATGAACGCCCTGGCTGCCGCTGGTATCTACCTTCTGCTCGACATTAATACCCCCAAGTACTCCATCAATCGCGCGGACCCAGTCTACGACACCACCCTCTACCAGTACGGCATGGCCAAGGTCAACATGTTCTCCAAGTATCCCAATATGCTGGGATTTGTCGGCGGTAACGAAGTCACCAACGACAAGACCAACACCAACGCCTCCGCTTACGTCAAGGCCTTCATCCGTGACATGAAGGGCGTGCTTGCCAAGAATAAGGTTTCCCTCCCCGTGGGCTACGCCGCCAACGACGATCTGGACATTAACTCTAATCTCCAGGCCTACTTCGCCTGTGGCGACGAGACGGACCGTGCTGACTTTTACGGCATTAACATTTACCGCTGGTGCGGCTCGGACACCACCTTCTCTGACTCTGGATACGACAAGGTCCTGGCTGACTTTACTAACTACCCAGTGCCCGTCTTCTTCTCCGAGTACGGGTGTATCACCGCCGGCGTCCGTAAGTTCACAGAGGTCCAGGCAATCTACGGAAAGGAGATGACCGATACCATGTCGGGTGGTCTGGTGTACGAGTATTCCGAAGAAGGCAACAACTACGGTCTGGTTAAGATCGATGGCAACTCTGTCAAGACCACCGAAGACTTCTCTAACCTCAAGAGTGAGATGGCCAAGATCAACCCCAAGGGCGTCACCGAGTCCAGCTACAATCCGTCGTCCAGCGACGCCGCCACTTGCCCCCAGGTCAGTAAGGACTGGCAGGCCAGCTCGACCCTCCCGCCGACCCCGTCTCAGTCCGCCTGCGACTGTGTATCCAACACCTTCACCTGCGCCCTCAAGTCGGATGATGATTCCAGCGTCGGCGAGATTCTGGGCTTCATCTGCGGTAAGATGGACTGTGGCCCCATCTCGAGCAACACGTACAACGGAACCTACGGCGTCTACTCTACTTGTAACGCCACCGTCAAGGTCAACTGGGCCCTGAGCGCCTACGCCAAGAGTGCCAAGAATTCCGCCGAGGCCTGTGATTTCAACGGGTCCGCTCAGAAGGTCACCGCCTCCAGCAACAGCGACGCTGAGTGTAAAACCAAGACTGATACCATCTCCAGCGGCGATAACAGCTCCTCCTCCTCCTCCTCCTCCTCTGATGCCATCGTCCTGACTGTGCCTGCCTTTGCCCAACTGGCCTCCGTCTTTGTCGCCTCTGTGGGTCTCTACGCTGCTCTGTAGCGCCGTTAAGTCTATCTTACATTATCTTTTCCGTCATCACCCCTGTAATAAGGAGTCCACTGCACTCCTACCGCTCACATCCTCATTCCATAAATGTCTTTAGTGGCCAATTACCTATTTTTCGGTCTGTGCATCGGGACTGCTTTCACCGAATTTCGGTCATCATTGAGCGACAAATTGGGCATTGCTTCGGCATATGCAGGTACCGGCTTAAAATCCTGCAGATCATCGAGCTGGGGAGCCCATAAATGTAGTCTTAACGAAATATCCTGTGCAATCAGAGGCAACCTGTAGCCCAGTACAGCTCACCCTTAAACAATAACATTGCGCCCTAAACATCTAGCATTCGTATCTCCCTGTCACTAGGGTAACCCGCTTTTCGGCTTGCAACCAGTCCAAAGCCACCAAATTCGAATGTATTATACTTTGTTTAGACTTAAGTATTTTTTTGGGGGGGGGTAGGACATAGGAGTGTAGGTTGGTCACTTGCAAATGGTGGCGAGGCAAGGGCTTTAAATTCATCGGCATTATTCGATGAGCGACCAAAACGTGATCACCAAAGGAATCACTGTCAACCATATAGTTTTCATGTACATCAACAGTTGGACTCACATTACAATGGGTGCCAGAAATGGGTCGGCTGGAAGAAAGACTCCAGTCAACGAAGAGAGAGCTGATGACCAGTTGCCGCATTTTCAACTGTATCATGTAATAGCTCGGAGTTTGGCAGCCTTGTTCACCCCTGGGTTTCCAAAATATTCACTGGAGCCCAATCTTATTCGTGGGTACATTGTGCAGCAGTTATCCTCATGGTCACTTTCAGCATTTCAAATGTGAGTCGAAATTCCGTGACTTAGGTTCCCAAAAACGATACCACGTAGGCAGCACGCGATCATTCTATCTACACCAAAGCGAAACATGAGGGACAAAATTTCTCAGGTATCAAAACTGCAAACTTGAAGTAAAAACTGAACCTTAAAAAAATGCCATTGGCTGGAATCGAACCAGCGTCAGCGCGGCCACAACGCGACGTACTGCCACTATACTACAATGGCTGCCATGACTGTGTGAAGCCGAGCACGGCTTGTACCTTTGAGGAACTGTAATAGGCCGCGCCTATACAACCGTTAAAAGAAAAGAAAGGAAAGAGACCGGGCAACCTCAGGGAGAGGCCCGGAAGAGACGGAGGACCAGTCAGGCCCTCCACCAATTAGCGTAGATCATCTATTATAGTTATAGTATATAGTTCGGGCCCAAGTATGCAACACAGGGCCCAGCAGCTTATTCCCCAATTCCTATCCCATAATGCCATCTGTTGGTACTATTTTGCTAGTAATGTATATTACCAATATTCTCTTAAGCTCGCTTGTTGGTAAACGTTCATAGATTTCACTTGAGGTTTTCTCCGTCAATAGTTAACCTATCAAACTTTGCGTTACAGATTTGGACAGCGCTGGTCCAACTGTATGTTCCTAAATTCTCCACTTTGACCTGGAGGTTCTATTGAAGGCGGGACCGGCTTCCAGATACCAGTCCACTTTACATGACTGTATTATGACGGGTGTGTGGCCCAAGGGGAGGGGCAACTAGTAAAGACCAAGGGAGGGTCGCAGGCGAGCAGGCCAGTTAGAAGTAAAGACAGTTATTTATTACACACTTAATGAGATAGTTGGTTATGGCTGGTTTGCCGCCTTTAAGTATGTGCAGTTGAGGTGATGACATGAAACCGTTTGGTGTATCTTAGGCGCTGTAATCGGAGACCTTGTCTATGCAAAGTGAGGTCCCAAGTCAAGTCGGATTTCCTTCCAGAGTCTGAGGGTCGCCTTCTTTCTAATTCTCATGGAGGACAACTGATTGGCAGTGGAGGCTTCCACATTCCATCTGGAAGGCCTGTCCTAAAGAGAGACAGCCTTCTTTGAAGGGGAGGCTTCCTGGGGGGTGCCTTGGTTACAGTATAGTATACCAGGGCTATTACACTATTAGCTGGGTACCTGAGCTTGGTTCATTTGTTTTGGATACTTTGTTAGCTCCGGTAGCCACCGGATGTGGCCACTGGATGGGTATTCTTTTAGCTTGTTCACTCTAGCTACTACCAATGGTGGTAATATGACAACAACCCCATTGACAGTAGGCTCCACCATCCAACAGTAGTCTATTCTTTAGTATATATATTGTTCCTGTCACGCCTAGTAATTAATTGACACCTTTTTCTCTGAAACCATACCTTTTATAAACCCCTTTATTATTTGAATTTGGCCCCATTAATTAACAAGGCACAACAACTGCGTATCCGAGCACAACTTTTACTTTTAGGAAGTTGTAATAGGTCGCACTTATATATCCAACAATGGAACAGAAAAGGTATAGACCCGGCGACCTCTGGGAAAGGTCAGGAAGAGACGGAGGCCTAGCCAGGCTCCCCACTAATAGTAGTAGATCTTTTATTTAGCACAATAGTATATAGGCCAGGCTGAAGTATGTAACACAGGGCCACACAGCTTTTTTGGTTATCCTATCCCCAAACGCCATCCTTTGGCATTGTTCCGTTTGTAAAATCTAGAACCAATATTCCCTTAAGCTTGCCTATTGTTACACGTTATAGATTTTGTTAGTTCGGTTACTTCGTCAATGGCTATCCGATTTCTCTTTGCGTTGCAGATTCGGGTACCTCCACTCCGACTGCCTGTTCCTGAACTCCCTATACCGCACTAGGGGTTCTTTTGAAAGCGGGACCGGCTGTCAGATCTTGGTATGCTTTGCAGATTTTGCTGAGGGCGCCTGCGCCGGCACCTGTTTCTGAATTGCCACCAGTAAATCACAGCTCTTACGGCATCCCCATTAAAAGACGTCCACCCTGATTAAATCATGTTACCTTTTCTTTGATATGTTGTTTTATTATGTCATTCTGCCTCCGCTATAACCAATAGCACCTTGATAAATTGTTCTTTTACCCGACCATCTCTACAACCTTTAGGCGACCTATTTTATCAGGTCGCCTCTATTTCCACTCATAAAACGGGTCACATTTTGCTACTCTAAATAAAAGGGAGGATATCCTTGAATAATTTATTTCGATTAAACACCACATTTGACATACATTTTAAATTCACCAATTAGTTCACAATTTCGACATGTAATTTGTGTTTTTGGTTAACTCTGAAAAACAAAAAATGGCGTACCTTGTTCATATATGAGATCGGTTTTAAAAAATAAATGGGTATTAAAAGGTTAAGTTTTCAGGAAAGAGATGTCGATTTAATACTAGGCACGACAGGAACAATACATATACTGGAAAATAAACTATTATCGAATGGTAGAGTCACTGCCAATGTTGGCATTGTCATGGTTCCGTCATTGGCAGTAGCTAAAATAAGAGAGCTAAAAGAACACCCTTCCGGCGGCCATATTTGCTGGCCACCTGAGCTAACAAAATGACCAAAACAAATGGACGGACTTAGGTACCCAGCTAAGAGAGTCTTATGTATTATATACAAACTCAAAAATGTGAAGGCTACCTAGATATTAGACCCTAAGGTCAGATACTTCAGTAGCCTAATCTCGATCTTAATAGGTGGGGAGGATGAGCTTCATTAAAGGTAGACATACTTGGGACAAGGAAAGTACAAATGAAACCAAGGGAAACTCAAAATGGGTTGCCTGGAGGCAAGGCACGGGAAACACTCCCAGAACATAGAGGAGCAGGTGCTCAGGGTATATATATGATAAGGTAAATACCCAAATGATAATGGCATTGATAAGGCCTGCAATTACTACCACTTAATCCCAGGTGGCAAGACAAAGGTTGCTGGGACAGAACAATGGTCTCTTGAGGACATGACCTCAAGAACAATAGGACAGGTTGTAGGATTAGTCAGCAACCAGTCTAGACAATAGGACAACCATCTAGATGTCTCTAGGAGGTCGGGCTAATGACCATATGACCAAGGACAATGTAACCTAAAATGCTACTGCCAGGGTAGGCCAAGGGTAACTAGTGAGGGAACCTATGCAGGATTTCCCATACCCTACAGTGGAATCTCCCATGCTATACAGGAGGGCCTCTATACATGGGTGAGTAGCGGTGGATACATTGCAGATGCCATTCTCAAAAATGGCGAGGCTATTACACCAAAACAAGACATACTGGCGGGTATATCAAGTGGTAAAGAACCTTCAAGAGATCTAACAAAGTGAGGGTTCCACAAAAACAACGAGAGGGGT